>VMBQ01000508.1:69067-143083 GCA_007657795.1 Dreissena rostriformis | reverse complement strand
TATATATATATATATATATATATATATATATATATATATATATATCTTACGTTTTAAATATATGATAAATATTTTATTTATGAAATAATGTGTTTATTCAAGTTTGAAAAGTAATTTTCTTATTATTGGATTTACTGTATACCAATTATTTTGAGCAACGACAAACTGGAATGATGAAAAGTGTATGTACAGTTTTACCCAACTAAATTTAATTATGGCATGCAATGAAAAAAGAAGTCCGTTTGAGTAACACTATTAAACATGTTTTATCAGTGCATTACCACTACCACAAACATTAAAGTGTTGTACGTAAAAAGTAATTGTTCGATAATATATAACCGAATGGCACATGCATTTTATTATATCGCAAATATCTAATGAATAAGCTTCTTAAATGAAATTTTAAAAAAATGTGAGTTTTATTGGTATCTTTAATTTTGACAAATGTAATAAGCAATGATAAGCATGTTAAAATCTTGAAATAAAATCGGGAAGTATTTGTGTATGCATTTAACAAAACATAAGAAGCAATCAGCGTAACAATACATATTTAAACATATATTCATTTAGATCACCATCTATCCGTTATACGCATTAATAAAACAATTACTAATAACGTTCCTAGAACATGTCAATCTAACAGGATCAGACTATAATTCGTTTAATTAGTATTTTAAGTGCCATTGGCAGAAAACCCGATGAAAGAGAGTTCAAGGCAGCCCACACTCGTGGTAAACGTTATGAATCAGCTCTTGGTTACCGGGGATGGAACATACAGAAAATCAATATAAAGTTAAAATATTCAGGGTTAATGAAACAAAGAGATAAAATTCAGTGATTTCATCAAATGTTCTGGAACAAATCCATAACGAAAATGTGAAATACAAGGATAAAGTAAATTAACTAACAATACAACAACAATATTGTCATATATAATAACATATGTATACGCTTGCTATATTAAACATGGCTTCAAATAAGTGGTCATTTTTAACACTCATAACTTTGCCCTCATTTTATTATTAATTCCACAATACACAATACTTGTCAGTAAACTCGAATTCCGGTTGTTCTAAGCGAAAATAAAACGTAACAATCATGCTTTATACGATTAAAACTGTGGTCGTTCTTTCACATTGATGTTGGAAGTTACATATGTTGTCACGATGAAAAATGAGGTTTCCTATTTTTATATTAGGTGTACATGTATGTACGTCAAGGAAAAAAAGAACTACGAGAATAGATTGGATTGACCTATTCGTATTACTGTCTTAAAACAATGTTATAAGGTCGATATAATGTAAGTTGCAAGAAAGCTCGACGATTGCTTTATCCCGACTTCAATATATACAACATTATAGTGCACTGGTTGATTGTTCGGTAACATTTATTGATAAACATTTAAGGAATGTCTTCTAGCATTACCTTTCCGCATGCTCTTTATTTTAATTTATAGACTAATAACAAATACAACACAAATAATACGAACGCTGTTCTATCATTTCATAGACAATAGCTACAGAATAATGTAAATCAATATCAACACATTACCAATTGGACGTTCTAATAAAAAAGAATATCTGTCACACAATATTTTGAACGAAAACAGAAAACGTATTTTTCCAACAAATGTCGACATTTGTACCGGTGCATGGCAACGTCATTTCACTCTTTAAACGCCAGAAACTTTGCATTTGGTATCAATTATTTAACTTTCTGACGCAAACGTATCTGGTAGAATAAGGTACTTTGAAATTTATATTAGCTCGTTTCATTGTCTTGCAACAGCAATTTGCAGGATGAGAAATGGTCGATAGTTATAAAAACACAATGACGCCATCAATTGTTATAGTCTTTGAAATAAAGTTTTTGTTTTCAGGTCTTTTCTCTGAATAGTTTATGTCACTTGTTCAACGCTTTCAATTTATAAAAATATTTAAAAAAAATGTATGTATACTTAAACATCAATAACATAATATGACGTTAGCTTCGTTTGTGGAACACGCATATACCAGAAAAAATAAGAAATGAGTTAAGAAATTGTTATATTATATTATATTAAAACTTAATTTATGGCTCATATTGGACCCGCATTGATCCCATTTTGGTCAAAAATGTTTTTGAACAGGATGGTGACATGACAATCGAAACGGGAAGCTCCAGCAATTAAGAAAACAAGTTGTAAGCTTTTAAAATGTATGTAACAATATGTGGAATTATTACGTTGATATTTCACGATAATGTGTGTTAAAAATGGATTGGTAAGTCAATAACAGCTGATGATTTCTATTTGTGGCATTATGTTGAAATATGTTGTCAGGGCGAGGTTAACATGTAACGCACTGTTTATATCGAAAAGGTATTTGCTTTTTGTTTTGTTGTCTGTGTTACAATGTATGTATCGATATTTCGGCAAAATAGGAGAAAACGGACACGAATTATGCTGTAAAATAATGAACGCAAGACGGAAAAAAGCAGACGAATGTCAAAATAATGGAAAAATTGGGTAATTATTTTCAACAAACATGTGCCTCAAATGTTTATGTTGAATCATGCTGAAAATCTTGATTCGTGTTATTTCGACGGATAGCTAAACTTAAATGAATATTGGCAGACCATATTTGTGACACATAAAGAACCCATACGCAGCATATATACAGCCTTCATAGGATCAACATATAACCCATATTGTACTCATAAAGGAGCTTTATGGGTCCCATATGGTTTTCCCATCAGGGACCCACACAGTTCCGGATAGCGAAGCCCATATATGACCGGTATGTGTACCAACATAGGATCTATATAGGTCCCATATACTTAGATGGGCGGACATCTTCGGAACTTATTATTCAATTCAGCAAAACTTAGAAAACACGTGTAGCATCGCTGCTTCGTGCGGACATGTGCATATTTTCAGAGTTTAATCGTCTGAGTCACGGAATGGCTGCACACTGTTCTAACGAAATACATAAGTGATAGCTTATAGTGTGTGATTATTGTTCAGTGGACGTTTTGCACTTATTGGCTTGAATAAACACAAACATATTCCAATGACATTCTAAAATAAATGTAATATATCAGAAACGTACAATTATTTTTCTTTTCGCAATTGTAAGTTATGTAATGGTACATGTACATATGTACAGAAATAGTCACACTTATCGGGTTAGTTTAGAAGTGAACAGAAAATGTTTTATTTTAATATCCACATATATGTTAAAAGTTTTAGTTCTATAGATTATAGTTAAATTGTATATATGGCTAGACCCTCATCGTGTAACACAAAGAAGCAAATGTTTTTTGAATTGCTTAAAGTGTCTTGCATTCTCTGGTTCTTTTGAGTGACAGTATTTATGCCATGTATTCCGCCTTGTCTTCAACAATTTGTATGGCCTTTGCTTATACATAAATATATACATGGTTATTTATCTTGGCGGGCTTATGATTTAACTGACATTGTTTGCAGAACGTTTATACCATTTTTTAATCACAATGATTATTCCGAAAAATGTTCACAGTGGAATAAAACAAAATAGTTTTGGCGAGGTTTTGTTTTATGCACCTCAATAGTGTTAACGGCCATACATCGCGACAAAAGCTACTTCAATCAGCAAATGAGCCGTAAAATGGCCGCCAATGGTGCCCGAATGACATTAAGCCGGAACGCCCGCATTACATAGAAGGCCCTATATCAAAACATAATTCATTTCTCAATACAGGATTGGCACAGTCAATGCAGTCATCACATGAATCTATGTTCCAATAATTTATAACAATGTAATAAGCTCAATGTTTTGAATAACAGTGAGTTTATACTATGGCACAAGAAAACAAACCGAAACGACTGTTCCTCCGTAAGCATTGTGCAGATGGTAAAATACGTTCATATACATTATCCTCTACAAAACCATTAAACTGTCCCCTACATGGATAGATCGAAAGACATGTTCAATGTTCTTTAAATGAGAACATCATATAAATGGTTGCCCAAACTAAGGATTTCGGTTGCGTCTGTTTTTCAGTTCCGTCAGTCCGTCGGTCGTTCTGCGTACCCACCTACATGTCTGTCATCCTCCCTTCGTGCCTGCTTCTTGTTTCCACGCCTTCTTTTCTGCCTGCTTATCACCCTGTATGCCTCCATGCCTTCCTTTCTGCCTGTCTGCCTCCATGCCTGCCTGCTCGCCAGCATGTCTACCTGCCTGCCTGCCTGCTTACTGGCTAAATTTGTTCTTGACATGTTTTCCTCATCATTCAACAATTTCGTAATGTATTGTATAACAAGGGGCTCGTCTTATATGTTTGTTCACTTCGATTGGAGTTCTTATATAATAGTACTATTTGTAAAGTAATTCATTGGCTGAACTGTTGTCTGAGGCATCAGATAAAAACCATAAAACATCACATATATATGGATATACTTGAAGGTAACTGCGGTGCACAATCTTCATAGTCCATGCTCTCAGTATTGCACAGCAGTGTTTTCCACATGTCTTTCTTCAGAGGCCAAGGGGCCGATAGGTTGGGCTAGATAGGGCTGTCCCCTCAATACTTATTTTTGATGTTTCATTTTTAGAGTCAAATGACGTCATTTGGTGCGCTTTGACTCTTAAGACACTAATTGATAAAGATATATTGTTTTAATTGTTTTAAACCTTTCCCCACATAAATAGTAAAATCCCGACGATTCCCCAAATCAACCCGACTCTATAATTGCATAACATATTACCCGATAATACCGTTTGTTCCATTTTAAAACGCAAATTCAGTAAATATTGAGAATAAAAGTATTCAACAATTTCAGAAACACAAACGCTGCCATTTGTCTAAAGTATCAAATGAATTTCGGAATAAGTGACTATTTATAGATTTGATGGCATGTTCTCACTGATTATGCGTGAATCCCCTGACGTGATGTGTGCGTGATTATACAACAATCAATACACACACCCTGTGACAGTAATTGTCCTTGTGAAAATGTAATTGCTTTATTTTGTCCAGAGTAAATATTGACAATAATATGGGGTATCAAGCTGACACTTTATAAGCAATAACCTCGCATTCATGGGAATTGTAGTACTCAAGAATTTTAACTCATAACTTAATTAATTACATGGTTACTGCTCTTTGTTAATTTTCATACTTTACTATTGTTGAAGCTCATCTCTTACGGAAACACAAACGATACACTTCACTCCTACATTTTTCGCACCAAATTTAATTTATAAAACCAGTTATTCAAACAAAACTTTCTTGGCCTTATAACAAAGCGGCATGCAGGAGAATTTCGGGGTCGACAATAACATTTCTTATTAATGTTACCTAAGTCCATTAAATATAATACAATATATCCTAATTTGGCATGGATTATCATGAAGGAAAAAGCGTTCTTTCCATTAAACTTGCCTATTGTCCAAAATGTTACAAAATGTTACAATATAAATTATCGAAAACGAATTTAAAAGTCATTGTATGTACGGGTTCAATCCAGAGGCTTCACCAGCTATTGCAAAGACAATATATATGATGTGCATGTTAACAGCCGGTTAATATTTTTACAATTCAAATGCTTGTTATTTAAACGATGCCAAAGCCTTTTTGGTTTATATCTTAAGCTACGACGACAAAGGACAAAATATTTCTGCACAATTTGATTATCCAATGCCTTTTTGTTTACATTTTAAGCTAAGACGACACACGATTTCTACACATTTTTATTAACAGTACATATAACATGAATTGTGCACATTTATTGTAAATAGGTGATGGACTTATATTTAAATTATATAACAATTGTAAAAGAAAATCTAGCACATGTCAACCGCAGCAGATCTGTCAAAAACAGTTGTGTAATTAACAAGTCATTACCAAGTCATAGATGATAGATATGTGTGATTATCATTGTCATGAATTTGAGCATTATGCATTTAATCCAAAAACTTCATACGGCTGAACTTACCCCGCAGACATTTGACCTTGCTAATGACGTCAGTTTACGACTGTTATCCGATCATGTGCCAGATACCAACCGATATTTGGAACAACTGAAAATATCAAAGCGATATCAGCCCACTTTGTGTGTATGCTTATGTTACTATTCATATTAAGGTGTGTAATAATAACGCCTTCTGTGTACAATATATATTTGGGGCATTTTATGTAAATTACTGCAGCTTATAATATAGTGATATCAGCGAAGAATATTGCTTACTGACATAATTTTCCATATCTCACATTAAGTATACAATATTTATGAGCCATTTTAACTCTTAAATGCTTACACACAAGGTTCATTAGATTATTGAGAAGCCTTGGAAGATCTACTCTGTGTTTTCCAAATGTCGCATTGAGCCAGTGCTTCCAAAGACAATCACTTATTCATTTATTTGCAAATACGTTTCGGAAATTGCGTTGCGTAATTTTATTTTCACCTAAAAATATAACCGTTTACAATTTGCAAATAAAAAAGTCTTCGGGGATGATGTATTTGAAACATGAAATTTGTCTTGTTCTTAACTTGTATTGCTCTCTGCAAATTATTCAGTTATATCGTTTTAAAACATCTAACAATAAAACTAAAATACGTTTTAATAGACGACGTTTGAAACGAATGAATGCTTGATTGACGAATAAACAAATAATACATTAACGAATGAACCTAAATATACATTTTGTATATTTTCACTTTATTATTTTATTTTAGAAAACAAAAAAACACCCACATTCATTTTTGCAATCATGCTCTTGGTGAGGTGATACAAAATTGATTGTGGTACATTGACATTTCCAGAAAAGAGTACCCTAATGTAAGTAGTAATTGGTTCCATCATGTTACCACGGATATGAGCACTTACAGATCTTTTAAACATTACAGACTTCTGAACCTTATTGCCGGTAGTGCTTATTAATACTCATTGCCCACGGTTCTAAAGGCACACATTAACGACCTCGACCGAAAGGAGAATGGTCAGAGGAATGCCGGCTGATTTTAATCTCTGTAAAAAAAAATCCAACTGAGAATGAAATGCAACGGTCGTCGACTCCATATTTTTTTTTTTTAATCTTACCAACTTGCATTTCACTATTAGAGTTGAGCTCAAGCTGTAAATGGTATGTTAAGGTCGACACATCTCTGTTCTTGTTTTATCTTTGCTTTAACAGTTCCAAGTCAGCAACCACACTTTGATCACTGTTTTATAGATGCGTTGTATGTATTGTCCAGTATTGAATAGACACTTGACCAATTGTTTTAACTCGAAGACTAACGGAGGTTTACAATACTTTCTCGCCTGATAATGTATCTAAAGATTCATCCTAATTTTCTTTCCTCGTTAAAGTTTGGATGTTACTCTCTTGAGCAAGACTTAAATGACACGGTAGCAACGAGTAAAGAGTTAGCATTATATATGATGAACTTTATATATCGTATGCAGATGTCTTGGATGGATGTACACATTCTTCACTGTGAAGGTAGTTTTTAATCCATCCAGATAATTTTAAAACACAATGGTAAACTACTGGCAAGTGTTTTACAGACTGAATAGATATGTCGAACCGTCAACAAGCTGCCGATAATGTTATTACTTTCACTGACAATGTGTCCGAAGAGGAGAAATATTGAAATGTTGCGTGATGCATGGGTTCACCGCAAAATATTTAATTGAAATATTTAATTTCATCGTATTAAATTGCTTCTATCTATAAAAATCCAATGGCGGAGAGTTCAATTTGGCTACAAACTCTTATCGTCGAATACCAACACCGTTTATGCAATTTTCAGGTTGTGTTAATATAGCAATTTACATGATTACGTCATTGATATTTTAAGATCTTAACATAGTTGTGGTGAGAACATATCCACACACACATACACAAACAACAACAACACAATACACATATTTGTGCTTTTATCAAGCTTCATGAATTCTTTTACAAAAAGTGGTGACAACTTTCCCCATATTTGAAATCCGTAACAAAGTATATGTTTGATCATGGAATCAAAGATTTTGAACATTTCTAAAGGCTGAAAGTTGCCAAATGGCTTTTGAAAGTTATTAAATGAGAATATAGCCTTTTGTGCTTAGGCGGAAAGCTTATTAAGTGCAACTTTCCATGATAATGAAGGGTTTAATATGTGGCCCATATACGTGTATACTGGTGTTGTTTTGACTTCTTTGCCCCGAAAATACCATCGTTCGGTGCCTTTTAGTACTCCACCATATCAAAATACAATTATCTTAGTTTTATTGAGATTTACTTCCATCCGTGTGTTTTGACAGAATGTCTAAATGAAATTAATTTGTTCTTGTAATTTGGGTTTTGTGTCCGCGCAATATGCGATAATGAAATGTAGTAACGTAATTGATAATTAGCAGATTGCCCTGTTTTGTACAGTGCAACAATGTCACACCTTGAGCAAAAGACATGAAAAAACCGTAAATCACCATCATATTCGTTGTAAATTAGGCGTCGGTCTCACAACCGTGTGTATTACCATCTTAGATTTTAGCTTCTTGCCGAAACAAGTTTATCCTTCTTTTTTGATTTAATAAAACATTTCGCCATATTTAGGATACTACGACGGCGATTTTGTATGAGCGTATCACGATCGATATTTAAAGCTGCGTCTAATTGCAAAGCTCCATCACATTTGCATATGCGATTTATTTCATTTCTATTACATCATGCTTAATCGACCAGCCATTTACACGGTCTTAAATATCCGTTGATAAATTGTAATGCGTATTTCATTCAAATGCATTCCGAAGAAGAATCAAATAACCCTAGTCTTGTCCGCATAAATAATGGTCTAGGAGATCGTTCTCTAGACACCATATGTAGGAATACTTATTACGTATACAACACAAACATTATGTAGTCTGTTATTTATTTTCTATGAAACTCAGGTGCGATCTTTAATATCTTAGCAAGTAATGAACCGCGTGATCAAAGCTTGAATATGAGTTCGTACCTCAAACAGATATACAATAACACAAACTGGTGATACAAATAGTATTAAATGGTTTTGTCTTAATAGACGAAAAGTCATTAGCATAATTGTTTTTTAATATACGTAACTTTATTGCACTGCCAGGACGATGTTTATGCATTCATATATATTCCAAGTGTTTAGACAGAAATATTGCTAGAAAAAAATTATACTCTTAACAATCTCTGATCTTTTATTTACAACCTTAAATTAACTTTTGTCACTGGGATGTTTATTAATCCGCGACATTTCATTAACTTATAGTCACACCAATCATTGAGAATCGACACACATTATGCAGGTCATGTGTGCTTAATTCGAGTAAATCAATATTATCAGCATATAGAATTAATGACAAATATATTTGGAATCTACCTTAACTCAACATTTTATCTCTACCTTTAATACAATGTAACATTATGTAGATATTTATTTGTTTACTAGTTTGGTGTTGGCAAATTTTTAGCAAGGAATATGGTAAAGAGTGAAATATGTACCAGGTATTCTACCATTGCATCAATATTTCATGTTAAGCTGTCTGACTAGACTGTCTGAAGCAATGCCCGATTCCTTAAACTCCTTTCTCAATGCATAAGGCCTTTAATTCAAGTATATTACAATGATTATATAAACTGTATTGCTTTGCAAAATATCACGTTTAACGTAACGATTCTTTACGTGTTCGTGAATCCTTATTATTGCATTAACTCTATCTATAATGCCCTCTGGTGGGGTCCAGACACTTGGCAGGGCTTGAAGGGGAGAACTCGTGTATTAACAAGGCGATTCACGTGCCGTTCAAGCCCTGTTATGTGTTTTTCGTATCCATAAACTGGTCCACGCGCAGTTACTTCCCTTAGTAATGGCTGACCGTGAAGCGCGTCCTGGGAAGCGCGTCCTGGTTATTAGCCACAACCTGGCTATTTTGCAATCTATTGTTCGTAAAAGATGGTGACACATATACAATTATTGATATAGTTATTTAATAATCGAAACATTGCTATCCGAATGTTAAGCCTCGTCATTTCTGATGATGACCGAGTGAGGCATATGTAAAAAAAAAATTGAACTGTATGACGTCATATGAATTAATCGAATTATTTTGTCGATGTCGAATGAACAAGAAATATTGTTTTCAATGTTATTTTAATTTAGTTTGATATGTGTGATTTGTTTTTGCAATAATAGCGAAAATAGACGTTTTCTCGGACATGACCATCTTCGGGGGCGCTCTCAAAATCCATTCCTGTCCTCGTGCTGCGCACAAAGGCAGGAACGGATTTTTCGAGCGCCCGCATATGATCATGCCCTCAAAAACGTGTATTATCCCTATAGAAAAGCTGGACATTTCAAAACTTTTGAATTAGAGATTGCTTAATGACATACACTTATTACTGGTTGATTGTTCAGATACAAGTGACGCCCAATCTTATGAATAAAAGTACATCAACGAAAGGAAAAACACAACGCATCCTTAACACGATATTCTGTGTTATACCCAACATAATTTTATAAATACTTTATTCTATGGATAAAACAATAGGCATCATATCATAGCTATTGTTTGTATTCTTTTTATGATCGAATGCAAATGAAAGTTTTGAATATTGAGCAATAGAAACACCAAAGTTAACGCCAGTACACTGTTTTTTTAATGCATTTGTGTTTGTCACACAGTACAACAGTAGACAGACAGACACACATTTTATTCAGACTTATACAACAGTACATCGTCTTAATACTCTTATATACACAATATATTTTCTGTCACGTGGATACGAATACTTAAACATTTTGTAACATAAAAGTCAATAACATAATACAAATACAAACAAGGAGTGTTTGTAAAACATGCATGTCCCCCATATGGGCTGTCAGTTGTGGTGGCAGCCATTGTGTGAATACGTTTTTTGTCACTGTAAACTTGGTGGTGGTGGTGGTGGTGGTGGTGTNAACCATCTGGTGGACGGACCTACGGACAGACGGACCGACGGACACACGGACAGACGGACAGACGGACCGACATGTGCAAAACAATATACCCCCTCTTCTTCGAAGGGGGGCATAATAAACACAAACAATAAGGCAAGATCACATAAGTTCTATCGAGGGGTGGTGCAATTTATTAAACAGTATTATTAAGGCTCATATTTCTTTCAACTAAAGCTTCTTTGATATATTTACATACATTTGAGATAACTAATCTATCACTTGAAACGAATAGCTTCTGGAATTTATACACAGATGGGTTAATATAAAATATACGGCTAAAATATTTTTTTCTTAAATATATGTAACAGCGGCATATACATATAAAATGGTATTCGTCTTCAAAATCAACAGAATTACAACATAAACAAAAACGTTCATTTCGTGGAATGTTGTTCTGAGCATATCTGCCAGTTTGGATTCTCAACGGATGTGCAGAGACTCTTAATTTTATAAAAAAATAAACGCAGACGTCTAGGGAGTAAGTCTAAATATTCTTCGTATTCCAAAGAGGATTTATACATTTTATGCATATCTAATACATAACTGTTTTTCATTTTACCACACCATTCTTGTTTAAAATTGTCAACAAGTCTACATTTGAACTCTCGAACAAAACTATTTACTTGCACAACGTTTGGATTTTCAAAAACATAACTTAATCCATAATTATTCAACATGTTCTTAGCATTTGTGACCCATTTTTTTATTACCTCTATAACAATCATGTAACGCTTGTTTGTTATCAATTTGCATAATACTATGTACATTGTTGAAAATTTTAAACCGAAACTTTATAATTTTAACATACCTACATACAATGGATATCTACCTAATTCGCCATAAACAGCAACATTACATGTATTTATTTAAAACTGAAGCAATCGTTTGCAAAATTTTAAGTGTATGCGTTCAATATCATTTGACTTTGAGAAACCCCACACTTCTGAAGCATAATTTAATATAGAACCCACATATTCAAACAACTGACACAATATTTTTGGTTTTATATCAAAGTCATGACATTTTATCAATAATGTATTCAATGCTTTAATGGCTTTACCAACCAAATGTTCTTGGTTTAATTTAAAACTTCCAGTATAATTCAACACCGTGCCTAAAAAGTTAAAGTTATCAACAATTTCAATATCATAACCATTGTATGACCATTTTTCATTTTCCTTCAATCCTCCCCTTTTCCGAAATACCATTATTTTTGTTTTTGCAGTGTTAACATTTAGCCCCCAAGCATTGCAGTATATATATATAATTTATCCGATGTCTTACTAAACTATGACGTGCTAGTTATTATTTATCTACATCCATATGAAGTAATACAAACGTGTTCTTAAACGATATATACACCATCTTATAATGGCGCTCCATAAACAACTAAATGGAAGATAAAGGATCGTCGCAACAGACAATATTCTGTGCATGAAGACACTTACACGAGAAGCCACATGTGTTTGATAAGACTGTTTTGTCACTTAATTGTCATATAAGAATCCGTAAAACAAACT
This sequence comes from Dreissena rostriformis, assembly GCA_007657795.1. Taxonomy (NCBI): domain Eukaryota; kingdom Metazoa; phylum Mollusca; class Bivalvia; order Myida; family Dreissenidae; genus Dreissena; species Dreissena rostriformis. The sequence goes on along the minus strand of VMBQ01000508.1, from coordinate 130,585 downwards.
GCTTCCTTTTATTTTATTGAGAAACGGATCTTGAATATTGAAAAGAAATAAAACACAATAATTTGCTATTGATTTTCGAGGTCTTTGTTCCCAAACTGCTTAACATTCGCTTGTTCCCTCAAAAAACATTGTCGTTGAAAAAGACCATGAAATGTCATTTACGTCTCAAGCCGGATGCGTCTTAGTATATGAGTTGTTGGAAATAACGTTTATACTCGCAAAACAATGCGGATCGGACGAGGTTTGATTTCCGCCGTCTGATCTTACCTTATGTTCTAGCAATAAGACACACAATTTACACATTATTTATTATGTCAGCATCCTCCGGTACAGTAGTTACATTAGACCACATTAACGGATTCAATAAAAATGTAAATGACCGAATCCTCTTTGAAAACGATATGAATAGGTGTTGTACAGGAATGTTGATTCCAGTGATTGAATGAAATATATTTTTCTGTAAAAAAATGTGACATATATTTATTCAAAATAGAATCCATATTTGTTTTTTGTTTTCCATCGGCAACTGAGACGATCAACGTTGAAAACGCATATGCATGCAGACATGAAGGTGTCTTATGTCTAATGTATACTTTAAATTACGGTTGCAGATGAAAATAATCATGATTGTATATTTGTAACCATGTTTTTTTTTATAAAACTACACGTGTATTAAAAGTATTCAGCACGTTTAATTTGCATTCAATCACTATAACTAAGCCTAAACCGGGAGAAAATATGCCAATTGCGCTGAAAGAAAATGCAGAATAACATTTGTTAAAACAATTTTGATAAGCAGTTAACAAATTATATATTAAATTTAGAATTGCACCAATATTCGGAATGAATGTTTGATTGGAATTTCATTTCATTGCTTATTCATTATGACTAGTATGCTAGTGTTCATCCGTACTCATTTAAATGGTCACACACTAGTATTTTACTTTATTCGATAAATATATCTGTGATTATTAAAAGATGCAGGCTAATTGATAAAAAAAAATAAAACAGTTTAAAAAAAAGCTTCAATTCTTATCTAACGAATTCAACAATATATTGAGTTATTGCGTAATCAGAGATATCTGTCATTCAATTACTTGCAAGATATTTGTTGGATAATTAATTATCTGCCAGTATGTCATTCATTCGTGCCTATATCGCCAAACGATATACGCGATCATTTCCAACCTACACTCGTATAAAACAGTGTGTTTAAGCGCTCGCATTGCCTTTAACAAAAGTTATATAATTATGTAGAACATGTTTCTGTGTGCTTGTATGCTAAATATAATACCAAAAGTGTATTACTTTTATAACATTTAAGAAGAATGCAAATTAACATACTAAAATATCAAGCAATTGCTCTAAACACCAACGTTAATTGCTTTGAAATGCATTTTAATTGAAGGTATACATTTAATGTATTTGGATTTTATGTAGTGCGCTTTTTTGATTTATAACAGTTTTGAGCTACTCTTATTGCGGTATTGTTTCTCGTTTTAAAAGAACCTTTTTAAGAACACTTAAGGCAATATGGGAGCACGATTTATTAACATCAAAACTGAATGCATAGATACTTTTGGATATTGTTCGGTTTGCCTTACGAACGAATGTAAGTGAAAGTTGTGTATATTAGACATTGAAAAATAATGAAGGTTAAAACCAGTATTCTTATTTTAAAAGAAAAGACACACAATTGCAAAATGTTTAAATGAGATTTCAGATAAACATATGCATTTTTAAAACAATATATTGATATTTTTTCAGTGTCTTACTCAAACATGGCTTTAACAATAATGAGCTTTTGATCTTATAGTCACTTGACATAATAAAATGTATTACAAGACGATCCATACACTATCGACTCAAACTTGATAGCAGTCATTCAAGCGGCTTATTAAATGAAAATAATTGATCTTTGCAACATATATATATGGAGTTGGCCGCAGTATATTCAGGTAAAATATCAATATGTGTTTGATTAGACTGGTTTGATTCTTTGTTGTCATTATCAGAACCCATATAACAGCGTGTTTGTTTTGGAATCAAAAGAGACAAAAAACTACCATTTATAATTAATTTTACAGGTCTATTTTGAAAGCTATTTGGCATTCTCCTGTTCCCATCAGACCATTTGTCGTTTAAAAATATAATATTGACATTAAGGCCTCTAGCCTGATTCGTCTGTGTAAAGTATTTCTGTTGAGCATTGTTGCATAATTCGGTGGAATCAAAGACGCAATCACAAAACTCGAAGAAGAATTCTTTGCATTTTATATAGTCAATAATACAGCGCTTTTAAGTCCACAACATATTCTAATTAACTAATTACATTTCCAGGACAGCATCCGCAAGGGTCCTGTTAGAAATAAACAATGCCTTATAAATCTCTCAGCTTTGTTAAACCTTTGTTTCTTCTTAAACAATTAAGGAAGTTTTATACCAACATTCATATGTAATCGACACACAAAGTGGTTGACGCCTGTCAAGATAATTGAATTAAACTGGAGTTGAATTACCTAACACTGGAGCGTTAATGTGTATTTTACTTCGGCTGACATATATTAAGCATTTACAAACAGACACGAGCATCATTAAACAGCACCTGCTATCATGAAACACTTATGTAAAAGCTATTTTCCAATTACTTATTGTGTTCATTGCCAGTTAGCTTGACGTTGACTTATGATGTCCACTTGTACATCTGTTTAGGTGGTCACGATATGTAAGAGATAGGTGCATAACAAGGAATTTTGTTGTTTAATATGAAAATGAATTTAGTTAACATTATATTCATGTACTAAATTGCTATTTCTTGTGTATAAATAATATTTCTACTCGAAATTCCATGCGTTTGAAAATGATTTGCCAATTGTTCGTTTCTGTTTTATTACCGTTGCATTAAGTTTGTTTGTAAAACTATGTTTTAATGGCAGTTGTATTGTATTTATTTCATTGAAGTTATTTAATCTGTTTTTTTTTCAATTGGCAAGAAGCTTATGAATGAAATTAAGTACTTAACCGTAATGTCGTATTATCTCATTTAATTGCGTTTAAGCAGTTCAATGAGTATGTACACACAACCGAAAAAACATTAATTAAATAAGTAAACAGTAGTTTTTATTGTTGCCTTGCTCTATCTACAACATAACTTGTAAACAGAGATTAATAAACACATATTTCTAAATATTGTGTGGAATTGTAAACCGCGAATTAAAAAACCTATTTTACTAAAATAATATGAAGAAGGAGATTTAAAAATGATTGATCTGTTTTCTTGTGTCTTTGCTCTTATGTGCTCATGGATCCGTAGAATTGCCACTGGGAATGGAAAATTGATAAATATTGTTTATTTAATAATTGATTTTCAAAAAGTATGCCACTGTGGAAGTCAATATCCTGAAAACTTAATTAAAAGGGTACAAATTGAACGCTTGAAGGATACACTAAAATCATTTGTTGAACTCTGTATTAATTACCATTTACAAATAAGTAATTGCTTCAAAATCTAGTATTCTATAACCCAGACAACAATTGGTAACAAAAGTGTATTTTCAAAATCATGGTTTGAAAAAGGCGTTCATTTTGTCGATGGCGTTGAACTTTCAACCTTGTATAGTTAAGATGATTCTTGCAAAGTATTTAACTTCAATCCAAATTACTTATTTTTCTATGAATTATTAATGCAGTTAAAACGTAAATGAAGCTCAAAAGCTCTAATGACACTTTCTTTATGAAGACTTTTATTCCCACTATCCTACTGGCCATCTTAGTAAATACAAAGGGTACAAAACCTCCATATGAAATAATTGTAAAAGATGAGTCTTCGCAGTGTGCATAGATAAATGGTCGATTATTTTTAATTTTATTGAAACAAGAGAATGGCGACATATTTTTGAAATACCTTTTCTTATTTCAAAGGTACAAATTTACAGTGGTTTCAGTATAGAATTATACATATAATCATAGGTACAAACTACTTTTTATTTTAAATTATATAGGCCACATCAGCCAATTGCACTGTTTTTGTCAAACTGAATATGAAACTATCAAACTTTTGTTTATGGAATGTAAGCGCGTCAATGAATTTGATATTTTGATATGTATAATAAAACATAGCTTATACAGAAGATGTACTATGTACAGGTCGAAATAAAAATATGTTCTGTTCAAAAAAAGTTAGTAGTAAATTGTTTTCTGGATGTTATCATTTTTCGGGTTGCTGAATATGCCTTCCTTTATTCTAGGACATGCAAATACAATGAAACCCTTAAACCCATTTTTTATTTTGATCAAAATGTATATGAATAATTGTTTACCTAACTAGACCATCTCTTAAAGCAGCCAAATTGTAAATGTCCTTATATTGCAATGTACTTAACGAAAATAACTATGATAATGATTTGCGTCAAAGTGAAGAAGTTACCTAGTGTTTCCTCTTTTTTAGTAGTTGTGATACGAGACTTAAGAAATCATGTAATATTGTTTTTATTGTTATGTAAAAGCTAAGATTGTTAAAATGTGAATGTATGCGTGGTAACATGCATATATTATTTGTAAACTATGTACGGTGTGGAATGGGATGCCATCGACCCACACACACCTATTCACAAAAAAACACAAAAATAGCAAAAAATAAACAGTAATTATAAAAGTTTATATTTTCAATTAGTATTAAGATGTCAATAGCAGGAAACCGGCCCAGTTTATATTACACTCGATCAGTAAATTAATAGAAAAAAAAACACAACCTATTCGGTAAAGACCGAGTTTAAAAGTGGTGAAAAGATTCTTAAAATTATTATTTGGTCTAAGTGGGTGGAAAACTGGTAGGGGATTAAAAAAGTATTTCCTATGACCATAACCTCCTACTATCGTCGATCTCAATCTCCATAACATATATGAGCCGTGCTCAAGACAATAAGGGCTTAATGCATGTGCGTAAAATATCGTCCAAGATTACCATGGGTACCTTCCGCCTTAAATGGTTTTAAGAATATTGCATAACCTGTTTCGATAATTAGCACAGTTCGTGTTTATCTTCATGTAGAGTTGATAGGATGTTCATGTTAAATGTATTAACTGACACAACGACCGAAACAACGGACAGAACAACAATGGATTTGACAACAATGGTCTTAATGGAAAAAGAACGGTCTCGCCGCCAGTCTCGGACAGATCCTCAGCATCGAGATCATTGACGCCGACCTCGTGAGAACAAGCCGGCGAGAAAACGACAAGCCGAACCGTCTCCTTCACAACACCAATACTATGTTCCACCTTACCATCAACAGCGGATTGGACAACAACAACTTGTGTATTCCATGGGCGACGCCTGACGTTACAGCCAGACATGCGATTATTGTCATGGAACCGGTGATGTTAGTCCGGTTCATTCTAATACATATTTATAATGTCTAAAATAAGAGACACGTTTCTTTTAAATTTCGAGCAAATACATAATTAAGAACTTTATAATTTATTGCATGCCATGCGTTTTAAAATTATGTGCTTGCCATTCTACAAATGTTAATGCTTTCATGGTTATAGTTCATAAAGAATAATATTCTTTATAATAAGAAAAATTGAGGTATTAATGTTTTTTTAACAAACATTGTAAGTTCAGTTCTGTCTTTTTTTAAGATTTGTGCATCGTTAAATAAAAAATATTATTTAAAAAAGAGAAGAAAATGTGACTTAGTCACACACCTGTGTCATATATCATTCAATGCATTTATATATCAAATCAACCAGACGGATGTTAAGTGTTAGATACAGAGTCATTAAGTGCAATAAGTGGTATATCACGTCCGGCGGAGTATGGTGCATATGCTGTCTCGATAAATAGTACAGTTCGTCGTTATTCATGTAGAGTTGATAGGAAATGTATAAATTGACAGATATTTTTTCCGAACTATCTAAGATTTATTCGGGAAGAACAAATTGAATTGAGTCATGCGCGGAAACTCGCAAAGTACAAACCCCTCTTAAACTGCTTAAACGAAGAAGGTTGGAGAACTTGATGCTTCCCAGTGGAAGTAAGCTGCGAAGTCTCATTTGAGTACATTCAGAGATCATTTGAGTAACCGGCAAAAGAAGAAACAAGGCCATATCAAACATCCAACGGTACACAGCGTCAGCCTCATTGTGAATGTGAAGACTTCAGAAGTAATTATTTTTTGTTTTATGCTATTTTTTTGATAACTATTGAATTTGGACAATTCACCTTCATATCATTTTGCAACATTGTTTTTTATACTTGTATCATAATCAGACTGTTAATCAAATGTTAAAATATGGAGCGATTTGTGTACACTACAGAAACAAAAGCAATGTCAACGTACAGAACCCCCCCCCCAAAAAAAAAAAACAAAAAAAAATAAATTATAATACTGTAAGCTGAATTTCAACAAAACAGAACATTTTGATGAAAAGTATTTGTTTCCTTAACAGTTCAAATTTGACGTTAAAAACATTCATAACATAAAACCAATTCAAACGTGCCAACAGTACTCTGAAAACCCTTAAAAATGCTCTATATATGACCAACGACTACATTTCATGATATTTTATTTGACACACTTGCAACAATAGCCTGGATAAGATTTTTATGTTCAAATGTCTAGAAACAATGGGGTTTAGTAAGTTTACTATAAATTGGGTAAAATTATTCTACAGAAATCCCAATTCATGTATTACTAATACTGGTTATTTCTCAGCATTTTGTAACATTAAAAAGGGCGTTCGGCGGGGACGTCCCATTGCACCCTCCCTATTTATAATCTGCATAGAATTTTTAGCTAACAATATAAGAAATAATAAAAACATTAAAGGAGTCAAAATAAGCAATATTGAAAAAAAAACACAATTTGCAGATGATGCATGTTTGCAACTTGATGGCAGCCAACAGTCCTTTGACAACCTCATCAGCACCTTAAACAATTTTTCTAATATATCAGGATTAAAACTAAACAATAACAAATGTTCAGTTATGACACTAGGTTCTTTAACTCACAAAAATGTCAAATATTTCCCCAAAGACAAATTGAAGAACTGCGAACATGCAACACTGCTGGGAATAGAACTGTATTATACCACAAGGGCAACTACGGAATATAATATTTTAAATAAATTACAGGAATTTAATAACTGTTTACACAAATTGAAGAAATGGAAACTTTCTTTAATCGGAAAAATTACTGTTCATAAACCGTTTGCTTTCTTCCAAAAAAATAATATATCCCCTTACAGTCGTATAAGGCCCAAATTAAAGTATAGTCAACGAACTTAAGACAAAAATGTTCAAATTTCTTAAGAACGANTTGAAATAAAACAAACACTATTTGCAGATGATGCATGTTTCCCACTTGATGGCAGCCAACAGTCCTTTGAAAACCTCATCAGCACCTTAAACAATGTTCTAACATATCAGGATTAAAAATAAACAATAACAAATGTTCAGTAATGACACTAGGGTCTTTAACTCATAAAAATGTAAAATATTGCCCCAAAGACAAATTTAAGAACTGCGAACATGCAACACTGCTGGGGATAGAACTCTATTATACCACAAGGGCAACTACGGAATATAATATTTCAAATACATTACAGGAATTTAATAACTGTTTACAAAAATTGAAGAAATGGAAACTTTCTTTTATCGGAAAAATTACTGTTCATAAACCGTTTGCTTTCTTCTAAAAAAATAATATATCCCCTAACAGTCGTATAAGGCCCAAATTAAAGTATAGTCAACGAACTTAAGACAAAAATGTTCAAATTTCTTAAGAACGAGAAACCTTATAAAATAAAACAAACATAAGTAATACAAGATTACACACGAGATGGGCTCAAAATGATTAACATAGAAAGTTTAAGAGGGGTGGGGGGTAAAGGCAAGTTGGATCAAACGTTTTATATACCAGCCGGAATCAAAACTGACGGCTCTTTACAGTTATTTTTTAGAAAATTATGGCAACTTTTTCATTTTGAAAAATTGTATAAAGCCAAAGGATATTAAATTATAAAATATTTAATAATCATTTCTAGAAGAAATTTTAATTTCTTGGGCTTAACTAAATATCCAAAGGAAAATAGATAATATAGGAAAATAAATAATTTGGAATAATTCACATATCAAAAACAAACACACTGGTCTTTTGTTTTACAAAAAAAATGGCACGGCAGAGGTATCGACCTTGTTGAACATTTGCATGGCTATAGAGTTCAAGAATTTTACACTGTCGATCAAATTTTACAATTATATGATTATGAAACTATCGAATTTCTGAAATATTATACATTAATTCAAAGTATCTCATTACATTGGAATTTAAGCTGAAAACAGAAGCTATCAGTAATCAACACCTAATTTCACTGATCAACAAACAAACAAAAAACTGCAAATTTATTTACTCCAAATTAATCCTATTAAAAAGTCCAGATAAGTCCATTATCAAATGGGAAGCACATGTCGAAAAAAAACTTGATTTAAAGAGTATCTTTGTTAAACCTCTATTGCTTACAAACGATACTAAGCTTAGAGAATTCCAATATAAATATGTAATGATAATTATTCCTAACAATAGCTTCTTACTAAAATGCAAGCTTAAACCCTCAAATTTGTGTGATTTCTGTTGCATGACGATTGACTCAAATATTCATATGTTTTTGGAATGCACAGCAATACAAACATTATGACATGATCTTAAATTTTACATTGAAACAACAACTAATACAAATAGTGTAATTGACTACACCTACGAAAAAAATAGTTTTTGTAATATTTAAGATGGTTATCTACCAACATCCATAACTGTTTATTTTATTCATAAGTGGCAAAATGTTTCATTAAAAAAAATAACAATCAGGCACTGATACTCATTATCCATATCATTACCTTACCTCCATCGTAGACTAAGAATTGAAGAAATGATTGCTATAAGCAAAAATAACTTGAAAATATTTCGAGAGCAATTTCAAACGTTTTTAGCAAATATACAATAAATCAAATACATTATTGGGCTAACATTTCTGTGCGGTTTTGTTTTCTCAATTTTTCTTTCTTCTTTAAATATGTTTTTGAAAAAGCTTTTCTTTCATTTCCTTTTTTTTGTCTTGCCCCTTACGTTATTAGTTATACATTATTTGAACATGTCGATGTATTTCGGTACTTGTGTAAAACTTGATGCTTCGAGAATAAAAAACAAAAAAAACAACAATTGATAGCCATGTTTCTCAAACTATGAACAACCATTTTTTGGTAAAACTATTAACCTAGTCGGTAAACCAGGGTCGGTTAACCAGGGACAACCATGGTCAAACATCTGCAGAAATAGGCACCAAAGCCTACACTTAAGTTTATATTTCATCATGGTCATTTAATTTTTTTCCATCCTGGTTGCTAATGATTGGTCATAATGCAAAGTACCACATCTTATCAAACATAATAATATAAGGATTACTCATTCTTGAATATGTATATCGTATTATATATATTGTCCTGTACTGTATTGGCGATTGGTCATTTTCCTTTAATAAAAGGCTAGCGGACAAGAAGTTCTATACTGATGAAGTTTCATTATTGATATATATTTATCATAAACATGTTCAAAAAACGATATCAGTAATTGTTGTATTACAATTTTTTGAATATATAACATGTGATGACAATTCAACTATCATGATTCATATGATTAACATCTTCACAGAAATATATTTGTGTCGTACAAAGGGTATTGACAGTTTTTAACTTCTGGATATGACACTTGTTTTATCAATATCGCATCAGGGATGATGTATGTCTCCTTGATTTCTCGGGATTACAATGAATGCTGGAAATAAAAGTAATCGCCGCATTCTTACTACTGTCCATGATAAATCTTATAAAGTAGATTAAATTTGCAAGACATTAATTTTTTTCTCGACATCACATAAGATGTTTATTATATGAGAATTGCTATGTACTGCCTTAAGGAAGATTCATTATGTGTTTCTCATTGCGTTTAGTGCAGTAGTGTTGTATTGACATAAAAAGAGACATAAGTGGATATTTTTTTTTATTTGCATTTGTTATTTTTACATGTACGCTCACAACACTTGTACACATGATCTACTTGTTATTAATGTTCCCTCTTCGCTAAGCTTACTTTAAATTGACACAAAAATAACTTCAAAAAGATTGTTAAATGATTCGCGTTGTGCGAGTATAAGTATTATGGAAAATGCGACCAGAAGTCTGGTCAGAGGTTACGCCGTCTACAATGACGTCAATCATGAGTTTCTGGCCACATTTGCGGACATTTTAACTTCTAACCAGAAAATACAAACGCAAAAACGTATCTGGAGCTACACTGTTCGGATATGTCATAAGGTCTATTATCGCCCGATGCGGGTAAATATAGATTGGGAACATTCATGTATGTCATTGCATATTCTTATTAAAGGGGTGAGAGTCGACCTACTTACCTCGTTTTTATAACGCTGTTAGTGGAAACAAATGATACATGTTTGGCATACCATTTATACATATTCCTGATTTATTAAGATGAGATGGTTGCTTGGAGAACATAGACAAAATTTTCAGATGAAAATTCTTAGTATTTTACATCCATTTGTCTAATAAGGTAATCACCCATACAATGAATTAACGAAGCATTAAAACTGACTGTACTCGATGAACATTAAATTAAAAAAATGACAACTCCTTTCATAATGATTTGCATTAAGTAGCAGACCGACGTGTTGATAGTGTTTTGTTTGTAAATTAATCTATTATTCTGTTGTTTGTTTCAGAGATTGTTAACATTTGTGTGCGTGTTATTTAATGTTTATTATTTAAACGAACGCATTTATGTTACTTGCAGCTCACTGAACGGATTGTCATTAAACGTCCGGACTGGTTAAGAGACCGTCGTGCATATTACTGGCGCAAGTACATTTTAGGGGATCTTTAAAAAAACATAGCAAATCAACGTTGACATTTTAAATATGGATTTCGTATAGTCATTTTGCAAATTCGTTTGATCAAGACAATATTATTAGGTTCACAGTCTTATTCTGACCCCGTAAGGCGTGATACTTATAATAGTGTGAACACATTAATTGTATAAAACTGATTTTTGGAGCGAACTGGCACAACATGAGTTATATTACCATTCCTATCAGATTTTTTATTGGCCTGAAATAAAACTGTATTAATTGAAAATGACAATGACCTAAACAATTTTTATGTTTCTCGGGCCTAAATTACAATATGTGTATGGTCGAAATGTTAAACATATTAAACTGTATAATGCTAAAACGGTGTTAAAATTGACTGATTCAGTGTCTGAATTAAACATGGCCTTTTTCATATTGCTGAACGTTTAAACCAGAACTAAACACACACGTGGATATACCATGTACACTTGTTTATAGTAATTTACACATGTAGAATAAACGATACTATTTTTAGTACGTGGAATTATCGACGTGGTTCTGCACACGTCTTTTCTATGAAAGTGGGAATTAATTTGTGTTTTGCATTGCTTTGACACGCAATATCTTGGACTTCGTATGTGCCTGTTACTTCAACGTTTTGAAAGCAAACTATTTTAATCCTACCAAAAATGTTGTGCCATCTAACAATTTATGGAGTTCTGATGTACAACAAAACGTGTTGCGGTGATCGGAATGCGATGTTAACTGTCATTTAATCTAGTAAGGTCGAAGGTATATTGTGTATCTGGCGTGTTAAATAATGTGGAAAAAATTATACAGACAAATAAGAAAAGGGTCAGACGGAAACTTAATACAAAACAATGAATATAAAACCCGCATTTCAAATGCAAGACAATACCTACTCGAAATTTCCATCAGCAATCATATACAGAGACGAATTAGGCAAGAGGCGTAAATGTCAATGTTAGATCTTTTTTGGACGACAAGATAGATGTCTTCAGGGAAAGACGTGTTACATCGGCATTTTTTTTTTTTTTTCAATTTAATATTTAATTTCTGCATCTGACGACAATCTAGATGTCTTCAAGGACAAGGGAAACGTCAAGTTGGTATGGATTTAGGATTTGGAGAATTGACAACAAAGGGTTGTGTTTCGTCTAATTTCAATATCCAATATCCGCAACTGAATTACAAAACAAATGTGTTGTTTTATGAGTTCTGAATATGTCTACCAAGATACAAACCAGTCTTTTAACTATCAGTTGCAAAGATAAATTAAGAAACACCATGCGAAAATGGGTAGTTAGGAGCAACGCTCTACGCTATAATGTCAAGCCATGCGAAAATGGGTCTTACGACATTATCATCAGGCGTTGCTTCAGACCAGCCTGGTCATGGGGGAACGCTTTGCGCTCTAAAGGCACGCAAGGTTTTGTGCTCTCATTAGTGAAGCGGGAAGCCTCCCGACCAGACTGTGCGGAGGGTTAATACATGCTTGTTTCACTACTATTAAGCTAGATACAAAAGTTCATATTACTTTGTATGACACGTTATTTTACGTCAAATTAATATAAAACACAGTATGCATTATCACGTCAATTTTCGAAAGATCCTTAAAAAGCGTCAATTTTAGATTCATAATGGACAATAATGCAATGGTAAAGCTGACTTCGCACACGTTAAAATATACTTAAAAAGTGCGATCGTTATTTTAAAAGCAGTAAACTGATTCTGACTATGAAGTTCTGTCAATTGCCCAATATGTGCAACTTCCACAGGCATTCATTCATCAAGCGAATACAAATGTATCCAAGAGTATCTGTAAAATTCAGTTTTTATGTGAGCCGTTACCAGGAATATGGTTTTTGACTATGTAAAGAAATTGAACTGAATATACAATTCATGTAATATTTTTGCTTATAAATTGCATATCTATTACCATTCAAAAGAAAATGCATTTCACGTAGTTTATAATATTTTTTTTTTTTCAATCTGATAATTACTATTGCACTCAGTACATGTTTAGACTATGTATAAATGAAAATTGTTATGCATGTCTTCCATTGTAGCAAGACTGATTAAACATAAAAGAAGTCATCTGTGATTATAACAATTCCATTAGAAAGTTATTTGATGGGAAGAAGGCCAGCGCAAATTCTTATACACGATCAGTATCTTAATTTTAATAATAAAAAAAAATAATTCAGTACACTCAGACCTTAATGTGATGACAAGATACTTAACATAATAACTTAGGTGTCTGATTAAGGTGGGTGGAAAATTGGTAGGAGTGTAATAAAGTTTGTTCTTCCATCGCAGATCAAAATCCACAAAACATATGTTTTGTCGAATGATCTTTACAGTGTCTATACATATAAAGAAATTGAAACTCAGCTACACCAGCAGGAGGATTTTTTGTATAAAATGCTGTCTTTTATTTGTGTCGATGACCCAATTAATTTCGAAAACCATGGGCTAAAAATAATATACTATTTCCAACAAATGGGCACCGAACCAATGAACGGTTCATAAAAAGGGAGCATATTTCAAATACCTTACTTTTCATATGGATCCGGGCAAGGGAATGAGGGTGTTGCGTCCGGGTGGGACAGCGGTTTTATTTATTATACCGCTTTCTGGCTCAATTTATATCATTTTTACTTTTAAAATGTATCGCTGCTTAAATAAACACAATTGCTAAATGTTCCTGAAATGGGACATTGTCGTTATTGTTAAAAGTGAATCAACGTCTCTTATATGGCCGCCGTGCAAATGGTCTTAACGAAAAATTGCTTTGTTTCCGGTTCTGTTACAGCTTAAATGGAGTCGTTTATTGAAAAACTATCACACTTCTTATATTTCATTAGTGTTAACATTTGTTCATTAGCACCAAAGAGACAATCATACTTGTATCTCGACAAATAAGAGAGAACACTGTTGGAGGGCTTGGTGCTTCTTAGGGGAAGAAGGCTGCTGAGGCTTTTTCGGCGCAGTCCCACTGGCGTGCATTCAGCAGTATTGTAGTAATCGGACAAGTTCAAAACAACTCACTGTTTTTCTTCCGTGCAAAGGAAACATTGTTTAAAAGGTAGCGGCAAAAAAAAAAACATGGATTGGAGGTCGCGAGAAAGATAATTCGGCAGCACCTGCTGCTGTAAGGAACACAAAACAGTGATAGCGCAAGCCCATCATTACCGGACTAGAGCTTGGCCACTCTAGTTGGCGCACCATAATAGGGCGTTGTGGGTAGCGCCGAAATGCACGATTAATATGACTTTCACCTGATCATGGAGATTGAAGCAGCATTTGATGATGTATGGTGCAACTGTTAGTAAAAGACATGGCTTTGAACTATGTTATACAAATTGTGATATACACACAACGATTATTCATAAATAATCAATACAAAGTCATTCACATGACTTTCTTATTAACTTAAATTTTCTTTCATAGTTTACGTTGAGTTTTCTTGTCGATAAAGTTATTTTCTTTCGCATATATACTAATTCGAACCATTAAATACAGCCTTTGTTTGTGTGGCCAAGACTTATTGACATTGGTAGACAACTACATTTCCACACAAAAATTAGCTTACATGAGTGCCATAATGGGTATGTGCAAGAAAGACCAACTAAAACCATACATTTGATAAAGACTAAACATTGCTTAAAGTCTTGTCATATAAATGTTCCATATTGCCGATTTATTATTTTTATTTTTTGTATGTTTGTTTATAAATGTCTTGTATTTTAATGCCTGCATGTATCCGTACAATAAACCAGTGCTTAGATTATTCCGTAAAATGTTTTTATTTGAAAAGCTTTCAACATTGTCTTGTCTTAGCATTCATGAACATGTCCTGTGACTGTTTGTTAGGAGCCATTGAGTTAACCATACTATTGTGCAAAGCGAATTCTTTCAATAGTGTCACTAGATGGTTTAAATTATTGTATTAATCCATATTATATTGTATTAATTAATGAAAAGTAGTGGAAATATGTGAATTTACCCCAGGCGTCATGTTTGACAGCTGCAAATCAATTATTTATACAATTCTACAATAATACCAGACTAAACAATGTATGTGTTGTATGTGTCATAAATTACAATACATACATAAGAGTTGAGTGTCAAGAGTACGAAACAATTTATCTGTGTTACGAGGACAAGAAGAGGGTTATGCGATTATTCCTGGGAGGTGGCACATATTCTGAAAATTCAGCTATTTGTAAAGAATATGTGCTGGGTACCAACATGAATTGATTGGTCGAAACAGGAATGTACCTATTGGTGTAAGTACATAAGATAATCGAATAAACACAATGCTGCATCAAACGTTATCAGAGAATATGTAAATGGTCGGATGATAAAGCATGTTCCATTTTTTTTTAAATTGAAATATAATTTACAAACTAAAGTGAAGAAGATTGCTCTAAAATACCACTAAGCATTGTCCATTATCAATTGCCACAAGCGATTCAATGAAATAAGTAGACCATTAAGAGGGTCTTTTAACAAATTATCATCCATCTTTCAAGTTTCATCTGCATTATTAGTGTTTTGCAATCTTCAGCGACACGAAGGAAACTTTATTCAGACAGATGACATAAACATTTTCATCTTCACCTACTCTTTTTAATTTGTCATTTTGTTAGAAATAAAATGGACATTTGTTCCATTTTACTTCCAAATATGTGTCACACTATTCATTTTGCTATGTAAAGAGGCTTCAGAGAATAACAAGACAAGAACCTGATCATCACCAAACCGTTCTAAAACACTTTTCTGGTGGCAGGGACGGTTCAGATAAACTTCTAAATGTGGGATTGTTGAATAAATAAATGACATTCGTTCATGTTTCTGTTATATTTGTGCATGTAAAATGAATACTGATACATAAGAAAGATTGCAATTTTATAATGTTTCAAACGTAAATAAGTTTAAACATCATTTTCATGAATTACATACTTAAAAGACTGTTTTGGATGGATAATTTGCCATGTGCTTTAAAAAACAGACTATTGGAGGTTAACACGAATTCCTCTCTTAATAATGTTTTTGGAATTCTGATTTTCCTATAATTAAAACAATCGATTTAATATTAATAAAATACTATCATAACACTGTAATGAAGAATNCACTATTCATTTTGCTATGTAAAGAGGCTTCAGAGAATAACAAGACAAGAACCTGATCATCACCAAACCGTTCTAAAACACTTTTCTGGTGGCAGGGACGGTTCAGATAAACTTCTAAATGTGGGATTGTTGAATAAATAAATGACATTCGTTCATGTTTCTGTTATATTTGTGCATGTAAAATGAATACTGATACATAAGAAAGATTGCAATTTTATAATGTTTCAAACGTAAATAAGTTTAAACATCATTTTCATGAATTACATACGTAAAAGACTGTTTTGGATGGATAATTTGTCATGTGCTTTAAAAAACAGACTATTGGAGGTTAACACGAATTCCTCTCTTTATAATATTTTTGGAATTCTGATTTTCCTATAATTAAAACAATCGATTTAGTATTAATAAAATACTATAATAACACTGTAATGAAGAATGCTTAAATATGTATAAATTGTTTAATAAAAAGATCTATTCCATAAAGATAGTTTCTTCTACTTAACACTATTCTGTATTCGAATAGTAATATTCCTAAGCTGATAAACGCAATGATGGTTCCATTATTAGTAAATTTGTACTTCAATAAAAAAAAATTCAACACGTGGGAATCAAAATGCAGACATAACAAAATGGGCCGTATATAATGATGTTATATTATTTCATATTGTTATATTCTGACTATTTTGCCCAAACGAAAGCTTTAAGCTCAACTTTCATAAGAGTTGATGCACATGATTGACACTTCAATTATTTTTCAACAAAGATACTATAGGAATCGTCATGACATGAAAAAACTGACGAAATTATTCTTATTAAGTTAATTATATTCATGCCCAAAACGCCATTCTACAGTGTATGTATAATGCATGCGCTTAAAATATCGGTCCACATAAACATGTGTAGTCCTCACAGGCTTACCAGGGACGACACTTGTCTCCTTAACTAGATTATTAGTTCAGTTCGTGTTTATCTTCCAGTAGGGTTGATAGGAACATACTCGCTAAATGTATTTACTGACGCAACGACGTAAACAACGGACAAAACAACACTGGATTCGACGCAAATATCGGAAAGATCCTCCGTACCAAGAGCACTGACCTCGTGAGAATCAGCCGGGGGAAAAACGACAAGCCGATCCGTCTGCTTCACAACAAACACAATATATTCGACCTTTCAAGCAACAGCGGATTGGACAACAACAACTTGTGTATTCCATGGGCGACGCCTGACGTTACAGCCATACATTGGATCAATGTCATGGAATCGGTGATGTTAGTCCGGTTCATTTCAATAAACATGTATATTGTCAAAAAATAGCGACACGTGTCTTTTTAATTTCGAGCGGATACAATATTCAAAACTGTATAATCTATTAGCGTTTGTTTTGAATGTCATGTATTTTAAAATTATGTGCTTGCCACTTTTCAAATGTTAATGCTTCATTGAGTTTAGTCCAGTATGTATCACATGGTGAAGAAACAACTTACAATGATTTTGAGAAATATAACCATCATGTCATTCAAAGATAAATTGTTGTATCAACGATACATTTGCTATGCTTTGTTAGTTCATTACTTTATATTTTAAAGATTTGTGTAACTTAAAATATAAACCTTCTTTGAGAGGGGCGGAATGTGTGACGTAGTCACTAAAATGTATCGTATATCATATAGTACATTTAAACATCAAGTCAACCAGACGTGAGTTCAGTTAGACACAGAGTAAGTCCGTTGCAATAATTGGTATTTCACGACCGGCGGTAAGAGTGCATATCCTGTCTCGATAGTTCAGATCGTGTTTATTTGCATGTAGAGTTTACATGAATGTACTCGTTAAATGTATTTAATGACAGATGTTCGTGCCTAACTTTTTAATTCACAGTGCCTTGGCAATAACGGATTGAAAAGAGTCACGAGCGGAAACTCGTAAATAACAAATTTCTCTTCAACTACTGTTACGAACAGGCTTGGAGGGTTTCGTGCTTCCCAGTGCAAATAGGCTGCACAGTTTCACCGGCATGCATTCAGAAATTATTGGAGTAACTGGACAAGGAAGAAACATGGCAATATCAACCATTGCACGGGAGACAGAGTCAGCCTCATTGTGAATCTTAAGAATTAGGAAGTAATTATTATTGGTAGTATGATATATTTGAATAATTATTGCATTAAGGAGTTTAGGACAATTTATCTTCAGCTTTTATCATAATCCTTTTTTGGTGGCCAAAGATTAAAATACGAATCGATTTTTGTACAGTAGGGAAACAAAAGCAATTTCTATATAAAGGCAAAAATAGAAAAAAAACATCGGTATTGCGCTTTCTTTAAATCTGAATTTTAGCAAAAAAAGAAAATTTACATGTAAGCTATTTGTTTTCTTAACAGTGCTTACTTGACGTTGTACCAAATGATAACATTCAAGACATTCAGTGACAAGAGCTTCAGTACCGCTGGGCTAAGACTTTGGAATTCCTTGCCTCAGAATCTTAGAAAATCAAATTCCTTAGAATCTTTTAAGAAGAACTCAAAAACTATCCTTCTCAGTGTTTTAATGAACCTTTTTGAGGTTATGCCCGCTTATGTTTTTTAATCGAAATTCTGTTTATGGTTCAATGTTTTAACTTACCCTGATTTTATCTCTTTTATCAGGTTCATCCTTGGTTTATTATGTATATAATGTTTAACTTGTTTCATTTTCAGCTTATTGTAAAACGTCATTGAACATGTATTTTCACAGTAATTGGCGTTTAAGCAAATAAAAAAGTTTCAAGTTTCTCATAACATAAGACCAGACAATACATGCTTTATTCTAATTTCAAAAGTTGCCAACAGTTCTCTGAAACCCTGAAGAAACGCTCTATATATGACCATAGACTACAAATAATGATATTGCGTGTGTCTGAAACAATTGTCATCCATGTTTCTCTAAGTATTGACAACCCTATTTGGTAAACCATGAACTATCATGGTCGGTTTACCAGGGACAACCCTGTGCAGAAATATACCGAAGCCTGCAACTTAGTTTATATTTCATCATGGTTCATGATTGGTAATATTGCAACATACCACATCTGATCAAACATATTAATATTAGCATTACTCAATAGTTTATGTCTAATGTCGTATTGTATGCATGCTCATGTACTGTATTGGTCATTTGGTAATTTGCCTTATTATAAGACTAGCGGTTAAGAATTTCTCTAACGATGATATTCCTGCATTTTCATTATTTTGCTATATTGTTCATAAACATGTTTACGATACGATTTCGGAAATCGAAATGTTACATTGTATGCAATTTATAACATGTAACGAGAATTCAACTATCAGGATTCGTATGATTGCAACATACACAAACATACCTTTTTGTCGCACAGAGGATATTTACATTTTTGGCTTATGGATAAGACACTAATTTTGTAAATAGCGCTAAAGGAGATTCTGTATGAGTCGTTCGTTTCTAGGGATTAAAATTAATGCCGCGAATGAAGTAACCGCCTCATTCTTTTTACTGTTCATTATAAATTATATTACGTAGATGGGTTTTGCAGGACAGACATTGTTTTCCTCGACATCACATAAGATATGTATTAGATGAAGACTGCTATGAACTGTCTTAAGGAAGATTCATTATATTCGTTTCATTGCGTTTAGTGCAGTAGTGTTATATTGCCAAATAAGAAATTTCAGTAATTAAATTATTGTATTTGGAATACAATGTAACTTTTTAAATTTAAACTTAACAATTTGTGTCACACATGATCTACCGATAATAAATGTTGTCTCTTCGCTTAAGTAAAGTGCAACCGCGCGTTTGAACGGTTAGAACAATGTCGGATCAGTGTGGGTTCTTCGTATAACAAACGCACGGTTGCACTAAATTGAACAAATACTTATTTGTTTAAAAACAAATCATGATACCTATTGAAAACTCTCACAAATGAGCGTGTTCTCAACTTTATCCCATTACAAATGGTGAAATATTTGTAAAGACATCCTTAAAAGGGTACCTGGGTCGCGCTTTTGTTGATAGTATTCACCCAACACAGATCTTAAAAAGTCACGTGGTATAGGCAACGTTTAAGAAAGATTGGGAAGATGTATGCATGTCATTCCATGTTCTTATTAAATGGGTGAGTCGTATAAGTTTATGAAAAACAAATATAAGTCGACATACGTACCTCGTTTTTTACAACGCTGTTAGTGAAAATAAATGATAATATGTTGGCATAAAGGTAATACATATTCCTGTTTTACTGAGATGAAATGGTTGCTTGGAGAACATGTTGAGTTTTCAGGGGAGAACTCTCAGTATTTTAAATCCATTTGTCAAATAAAGTAACCGCCCAAAAGATGACTTAACGAAGCATTAACACTTTCTTTACTCCATTAACAACATATGGATTAATTAACAAATCCTATTCAAGATTGTTTTGCATGAAGAAGCGAACCAAGTTGTTGATGTGGTTTTGTTTGTAAATTTATCGATTTTCCTTAAAAGTTTTTTATAGAGATAGTTAAAATTTATGTGCACGTTATTTAATGTCATTTTTTAAAACGTATTCATTTAATGTTACTTTAAGTACAATGACCGGATTGTCACTTTACGCCCGCATTGGTTAAGAAATTGCTGTGAATATACCAAGTAATAAATGAACACCTTTAATACAACAGCACATGTATATGTATGGGATTTTTTTTTAAATCAAACATAGCGTACTACGTTTACATTAACATTGAATTCGTTTGGTCAGTTTGCAGATGACTCGTTACTTCTAAAAAAAATGTGTTTAATATTGTGAGTTTGCAGATTTGTTTGCTCAAGACCATATAAGTAGTTCCAAAGCTTCTTACTGACCCCGTACGGCGTGATACAGAGTCAATGTATCAATGTTTGTCGAGACACAGCTCGGTCTAAAAAACACGTATCACACCGTGAGTGGTCAGTTAGAAGCCGTATAACGAATTTATTTTACCGAGTACCCTTCATTCACCATCATCAATTTAGCAAGAGGAAGGAAATGCGCTATTGTGTATTATATAACGTATTGTTGTTAAAATCGTTTAATGGGACAAGCATAAGATGAAAAGCTACCCACCTTATGGACAAATACAAAAACGACATATGGCCTAGCAGAGTAAATAGCAAACGAGTAGTCTGTATGTTGTAAGATAAAATATAATATTCAGTAGCTATAATAGGGTGAACACATTAATTGTGTACAAATGATTATTGGAGCTAACTGGCATAAACTGATTTATGTTACTATTCCTATCATTGATTGTGTGAAATATAACTCTATTAATTGAAAGTGACCTACCAATAGCGTGTGTTTCTCGTCGATATAACTCTGTGAAGCTAATCATGTGTTACGATTGACTAATTTAGGGTCTGAATTAAACATGGTCGTCTTCATATTGCTTCTCTTTTAAACAAGAACTTAACACACACGTGAATATACCATATTCAAGTGTTTACTGTAATTAACAGATTTCGAATGAACGATAACATTTAGTACGTGAAATTAACGATGCGGTTCTGCACAAGTCCTTTCTATGAAGGTCGGAGTTAATTTATGTTTTGCATTTCTGTGACATGCATCATCCTGCATCATCCTGGATATTGTAGCAGCATGTTCACGTTAACGTTCTGCAAGCAAACTATTTTAATCCTTCCAAATATGGTGTGATATATAACAGCTCATGGCGTTGTGTGGTATCACAAAACGTGTTAATGTTATAAGAATGATATACAAACTGTCATTCAATCTGTAAAGATCGGACGTCTGTTGTGTATATGTGACGTGTTGCAATAATGTAAAACAATTTATCTAAAATAACTAGACCAATAGTGAAAGACCGAAATTTAATATTAAAAATTGATATCATCAAACCCGCATCGGATATGCAAGTAAACACCGACTCAAAATTCCCACCAGCAATCATATACACATGCTTATCAGGCTTGAGACGTAACTGTCAATGTAATATATTTGTTGCCGACAATATAGATGTGTACAGGGAACAGGGGAATGTCAAGAAGATATGAAATAAAGATTTAGTAAACTGGCAACATATGGTTGTGTTTTGTCTCAATTCAACATTCAATTTCCGTAACTTAATTCCAAAACAAATATGTTGTTTTTTTCTGGGGTCTGAATAATTCTACCAAGTGACAGACCAGATTTATAAAATTAATATGTTATCTTTTGCCTGTATCTTCTACATACGCGACCTGTCTGTTGCAAAGATCAATTGAGCAACGTCATTTGGAAATGTGTGTTATGTCATTTTTAACCGGCGTAGCTTCAGACCACCCTGAGCAATTGCGCAGTCTGGTCAGGAGTTGCGCTCTAAGCTATAAAGTCACGTCATGCGCAAATGTCAGCCGGCACAGCTTCAGACAAGCCTGCGCGATTGCCCAGTCTGGTCAGGGGTTACACTCTACAATATAAAGTCGCGCAAGGCTTCGTGGCCTCATAAGTGAACCGGGTAGCCTCCAAACCCGACTGCACGGATGGTCATTAACTACTTTTATCACTGCTATTAAGTTAGATACAATAGTGTACATTACGTTTTATAACACGAGTTTTTTACGTCAAGTTAATATAAAACACAGTAAGCATTAGCACGGCAGTTGTCTGTAAGACTTGAAGAAGAAAAAAGATATACTGTAGAATGGCGTTTTGGGCAATAGTAATTAATTTAAAAATAATTTCGTCAGTGTTTTCATGTCATGGCAATTCCTACATTATATTTGTTGAATCAAGCGAATCGTTAACGTTTATTACAGTTCTGTCATATAAATGTTCCATTGTGCAGCTTTAGCATAGGTATAATTTGCATTTGTGTTTATAAATGTATTACATGTATATATACATGCATGCATGTATTCGTACAATAAATCAGTGCTGAGAATTTTTCGTAGTTTTCTTTCTTATTTGAAAAGCTTTGAAAATAGTTTGTTCTCTCAGCTTCACTAACCTGTCTAATGATTGTTACGTTAGGAGCCATTAAGTAAATCATACTATTTTGCAAAGCACATTCATATAATATTGACAGTACATACTTTATTCAATTTCGTAATCCCTGTGACAAGGAAGAATTTGAATTTATCCCAATAAATCTACAATAATACCAGGCCATTAAGTGTATGTGTTGTATGTGTCATAAGTAATAATACATACTTAAGAGTTGAGTGTCAAGAGGAGGGATGTGCGATTATTTCCTGGGAGGTGGCACACATGCTGGGCTGGTAACAATAAGAACTGACTACTTGAAACAGGAATGGAACTATTGGTTTCAGTACATAAGATACTCGAATTAAAGAACGCTGCATCAAAAGTTAGATGATTAAGCATTTTGCATTTTTTTAATGTGAAATATAATGTTCACACTTTAGTGACGCAATTTACTTTGAAATACAACTCAGCATTGTCCATTAATAATTGTCACAAACTATTCTGTGAAAGGAGTAGACAGTTAAGAGGGGTTTTCAACCAATAAGCTTATATCTTTCGAGGTTCCTCTGCATTACTCTTGTTTTTCCCCATTTACAGCAAAATGAACGAAACTGTATTGAGACAGTCGACTATAAAATTGTAAATCATCACCTTCTTAATTATATTTGTCATTGTTGTTAGAAAAAGAATTGATATTTGGTTCATTTTTGTTTACAATCCTCATTATTCTTTCAATTTTTACTATAAAACGAGAGTACGAAAAATCACAAGGCAAGAGAAAGATCATCACGAAACAGTTCTAAACTAAACAGTTTTCCCCTAAACTAGTTTCTTTGGAATAAATTCGTAGGCCTTTAACTTGCTTTATGCATAATATTAGTTTTAAGTTGTTTTATCTTTGGTTACGGAGCTACAGTACGTATAGTATTGCTGTTTGGTTATTTGACAGATCGACATCAGGGTGACATAGACGGTTCTGATAATCTTTTTAATGTAAGATTGTTGAAAACTAAATGAATGTTTTCATTTTCACAAGCACCACTGCATGTTTCTGTTACGTGTGTGCACGTCAAATGAATACTGATACATACCCTAAGATCAAAATATGTTTTATGTATCAGACATCAATACTAAACTTTTAACATCATTTTTACATACTTTAAACGTGCTTGTAAAAACAGACTATTGGAGGTTAACACAATTTCTGTGTTGACAATGTCTTTCGAGTTCCGTTTTTCCTATAATTTTAACAATCGATTTAATACTTATACAAATACCATGATAACAATTAATTGAGAATGCTTACATATGTGTACAAATCGATTGATAAAAATATCTATTCCATCAAGACAGTTTATTCTTCTTAACAATTTTCTGTATTCGAATATTAATAGTCCTAGGCCGAGTAACAAATACAATGATGTTTCTATTGTAAATTTGTACTTACATTAGAGTGGTTCAAAGCGCGGGAATCAAACATGCAGACAAAACCAAATGGGAAACATAGCAAGACGTTATATTATTACATATTGTGATATTCTGACTCTTTGGCTCTCACGAAAACTGTAAGCTCAGCTCTCATAAGATGATTGACACTTCAATTATTTTTAAACAAAGATAATGTAAGAATCGCCATGTTATTCAAACACTGACGAATATTTTTTTAAAGTATGTACATTTATACCCTTAACGTCATTCAGTATTTGTTTTTGCGATTTATCAAAATGTTTTAAGTTATTAAATCATGTTAAACATGTCACTAGTTCAGAAATTATTTCCCTCAAGGAAGAGAATGATGA
Organism: Dreissena rostriformis; assembly: GCA_007657795.1. Taxonomy (NCBI): domain Eukaryota; kingdom Metazoa; phylum Mollusca; class Bivalvia; order Myida; family Dreissenidae; genus Dreissena; species Dreissena rostriformis. The sequence goes on along the minus strand of VMBQ01000508.1, from coordinate 105,746 downwards.
GAAACAAGTATAAGAAAATGTATGTCATCGTTTTATATGTTACTTAAAGACTTGAACACGTCTTCTCAAACAAATCCATTATTGGAGCCCACGTTAATTGAAATGCGCCATTGGGAGACTAGGTTTTACAAATCTCGTTTTAATTATTAACGCTCCGTGTTCTATTCAACATAGAAATTCAATCAAAGAAACATTCAGGCGGTATTCGCCTTGTTACCGTTATCTGTTCCCTGTTGTCGTAATAACCATCATTCCATCAAATGATCGTATCTTCCAGACTTTTCTATAGACGTTTTTAAGAGAGAATTGCAATTTCATTGGGTTTAAGTTGGCTGAACAATACATATGGAAACAAAATAGTGCCCGTCATTTCCATCACGATATATAAAGAAATGACAACTTGGTACTAAGTTGTGTGTTTCCACTTACCACCGACCCGATCGAACCTTACTTAAGGTCCCTGAATGTTTTCGGATTTCCCAGGTTGAGACTTCGATAAATTTAACGACATACTCTGTTTTATTAATAAAGTTAATCAAAAAATTTTACAATCGTACATTGCTCTTTGCTAGTATGTCCTCTTAAACGTGCTCCGGAGAAAACTTCAGTAAATATTACTTGTGTAGAGAACATTTGAAAAACGAAAACTCCGACGACATTATCACAAGAGACAGTCTTGTTATATTATTGTATTACAGACAAATTATCTACTGCTAATACAATAAAGTACAATACATACAACACAAACATAAAACATAAAATGTGTAACCAGGTCTGGGTTTGAAATATAACTTTGGTCACCGTATTGAACCTCTCAATGCAAAGCAAAAACCTAGACAAACGGATGTGTAGACATTCCATACACGTCTGAGCGAATTTCTCTAAATGAAATGCTAGTTTGTAACATTAAACAAAATAATAAAGTTAATATCGTTAACATGTCATGCACAGTTTTAGCAGTATGTTTTCCGAGACTAAAGTAAGCCGCAATCTCCAGCACCATTCTCCTTCCGCGCGGCGCCCTATGCTCGTGCTTTAGTAACACGTGAGTATCAAATAGCACCAACGGCTATATCATTTTAAAAGCATAATTGAACTAATTTAGACGTTCTTCTGATCATTATTCTCTCGGAATATACAAATACCATACTTAAGAATTATTTTCCTTAAATTAGATAATGTATGTGTGTTTTATTTCACTAAAATTATTTTATAAAACTTTATAATACATAACATTTCATTTAATGTATTCCTTCATTAACTTAATCCGAAAGTTCATCTCTTCGTTCTTTCGTTGTTGCGTTTTTAATACCTGTGTTTCAATATTTGTATAATGAACTAACATTATGTTTTTCCTGATAGCAAACAAAACACACACATTTTATGATAAAAATATATAAGCAGTAAAGGTAACTTATTAATGGGACCCCAACCCAATCACTCGTACCAAATGCAGACGCGTGAAGTTTAACATGTATTTTCATGATTATATGTGGAAGCACTGGCTTATTGCGACATTTGGAAAATACCGAATAGATCTTTCACGGCTTCTCAGTAATCAAATGGAGCGTTTAAAACCATTGTCCGCATTGTACAGCTCATTTACAGAAGAGTTGGCGTCGTGATTTATCATCGTCGGAGTTAATTATGTGCGGTGTTTCAGATGTCAAATGTTTTGTTTTGCATTAACTGATTGATAATTAAGTACTTTTACTATATTTATTTAAAATACTGAATGCTTTACTGAATTTGAACAACTGGAATAATGGCTCGTAAATAAGGTCTACTAAATGTTACACTAAATTATTCGGGTTGTTAGATTATCTAGGTTAGTAGGAAAATTAGATGAGCACTAAATACATCCTTAGTTGATATCACTGCCTGTATGTTAGCTGTGGCGTTTTACATAAAAAGCGCAAAAAATCGCCTGTCAAACAATTTCAACGTTGCGATAACGCTTTATGTACCATTTGCTCGTTGCTAGACTGATACACATTATATGTGATGCAAACAAATATATTAAAAGAACAATCATCGATACTATGATTTCTATCTAGCTCGTTTCCACAGTAAAATTAGTGTATACCACTTCAGTTTATGGTAATATAACTGTCTGATACCTATCCAGATTACATGTGTCTTAGACTGATGTTCAGACGAAGCAGAAGAAAACCAAATTGAATACGTTGTGTGTTCTACAGACAACTGCCATGGTCTCATCATATATCATTCTAATACCATCGCATCCGCATGGGGACATTACTTTCGATGGCTCATCAATGTCTGTTACTCTACCGTTGAAAATGTGTTGATCCAGACACAGTTACTTGAGTTTAATTCAATGCTGCAATCAAATGCAAACAATGACTATATATATGCGATTTCGATACAGTATCACAAGTTATGTGTCTGTGTTGTTACAAATATACCTCCTCGAATCGACAGGCGGTACAATCTCTATAACTGTACATTTTGCCCAAACTCGTCCATATTATTCTTCATTACATGGATACGCAATAACTCAATGCCATCCATTAGCTGAAAAACAGTGCATCGACCTTAAACTGTGCTACCTAATTGTATTGCGGTTTACATTTGGTCGTTTGCTTCACATCTTATAACTTAATAATCCGTTTGTTATATCTATTGGAAGATCGGCTCCGGTTGTTTTTTATGCAAAATTATTATGTTTAAACTATCAGTACATTAATATTTGCTACGAATAAAATTGTGCGTTGAAAGAGCGTTCCAAAACAACAATTGTTGTTGACATAACAATAGGGAAGATTACGTAGCTGATCATTTATTATATATTAATTCCCAATACTGATTATTATAATAGAGTCCAAAATCGTTTGCCTAATATCAAGTTATGACAAAACTTTAAACTTCAAATCATGGACAAACCGTCTAGCATTTTTTTTTACCTATTTTAAAAATATTAAGATTTCGTGGAATTGATGGACAACTGCGGCATAACTCTTCATTGCAAGTAATACACTTGGATATTTTTCTAACGCAACACTTTTCAAACTTGAATAGCTCATTAAAGATTATGAATAATAATTAATTATGGATCAAGTGTTAGGTTTGAAGCTCTTTAAACCCGTTTGAACTCGAGTGTTTTGTATTTACCGTTCCAATGCGTTGACCGCAGACTTGGTCATGTGTGTACGTGTGTTTGTCGTTCTGCATGAGTTCTGTGTCTAACTGTTTCGCAATTGATTCCTTGCCATACATTAAGGATCTCATTTATAATAAGAGCTTTCTCTCCTGCTTTTAGAGCTGAATTTGCACCGTATGTGTATTGTAAGAGCAGTCTTTGCAGTGACCGTTCTAAGGCGGTGATCGTAGTTTCAATAAAGTGTATGTGTATACTGGATATTATGTTATACACGTAGTGGATAGATCAAGGATGTGTTTATCTGAAATCGAGACAACACAAGTGCACTGTAACATTTGCATGTACCTCAATAAATAGTTTTGTTTCGCGAAAATGTTAAACGAAAGCAAAAACACAAAGTATATTCAAGCTGGTGATTTTGTTCAATTGAAACATACACGTAACGTTTAATAATATAAGATAATTATATGGATTAACACAACAAACAATAAACATTCAGATCAAAAATGCTGTTTGAATTATAAATAAAATATTATGTGTTCATTCAAAACAGTTAAAATCCACAATTATTATTTAAATCCACTTTTTGTTCTTGTTCGTGATCACACGTTAAAATGAACAAGACTTGTTTTTTGTATCGCCTTTTTCCATTTAAACATCAACGTTTCCAGAAGGGAAATTGAAGCTGTGAGTGGTTTCGTGCAAGGCTCCGGTGATATTGATTTACATCTTGAAATGTCGTCCGTGGCTGTAATTGAGCGCTGAAAGTGACGGGGAGGAGGTGTATGCACCGTGTGTGTTTTTCTTGTCTTTACAGTATGCACGTGTTTCGTTTTCTAACAGAAACGGTGCTATCCATTTGGAACGACAACGCATGTGCATTAGAATTAAAAAAAGTGTCATGACGGGTAAACGGTTATCAATAAACGTATCAACAATTACTTGAGTGTGTCAAAAAGGTAAAAGCAATATCTAACAGTTAATTATCTCACTGCCGTTACCTGGAAACTGCATGTGAAACATGGTGATTTGGCATATATACTAATTATACGATATAATTACTCAAAACCATACACATTTGTCCCTCGAGTCTCTGAATTGAATATCTCAACAACATGTTCGCATATTCAATATTATCATAAGGAATATCCCTAATGCTTTAACAAACAATCTTTCAACTCTTTATTCACAGTTACTCACATCGCAAAACGACTACAAACAGAACAACATCACGCAATAAACACATATCAACGAATAACGACGGTTCCATATCTAAAGGATCATCCATGGGAGAATTGTGTTCTAAACCGTCTAAACTCAGCACCAACATACCCAACGTGGCTTATAGTTGTTAACATAACATGTACTTTTAAATACCGCATGAGATCCATTTATATCAAATAGCAAGGTTCTACAGAAGACCTGAAGGATTAAATTGAGTGTTGGAGGCGCGCATGGGGTTATCTGGGCAATAGTCAAACGGGCAATTCCATGATGCGCGCTTAAAAATACGCTGTTCGTAATCCAAGATGAACAGTTAAACGGCGTTAAAATTACTTTCACTATAATAGATGGATGGACTCCGAATTTCTTCCAGTACAAGGATTTGGTTTCATTTCTTTGAAACCACTTTAAACCTTAATTGACGTTTTGTCATAAATAAACACAATTCTAACACTAGTGAGAAATGTAACTAAAAAGTACTCTTCTTTCAAAGAAAATAAAGGCAAGTTGATTTAAAGATCAGATACATTTTTTGTGACTTGCAAATTTTACGAAGGAAGCACAGTCACCATATTTTTTCCCAAATATTTCCTTACAATGTGTACTTGCATATAAAAAAATACAATGTTGTGAAAAGTTTGATATTATTCATGAAACAAATTTAATTATTAATTAATAATCACCAACATACAGTTTCAGAGTGAATATTCGCAAAATGTGTTGCCTGTCCTTAAAATGGTTTGGAACTTTATTATTTATCAGACAAAATCTTTAACTAACGGTTTTAAAGCAAAACCTAAATCTTATAGACATTTCTCAATACAGATAACTTACTTAATTTTTTGTGAAATATTTCAAAAGTTCTATTATATGGAGAAAAAGGCTAAAATCTAAAGGAATGACAGATACTATAGGAAAGAAGGGTAGTGATTTTCTACAAGTATTTCTCACGGCTTAATGTGAAAATGAACATTTAAAAAGAAATTAATCAGTACGTTTTCATTATATATTAATCCTCTAACCTTTAATGAAATTGAGGAAATGCAATCTACTTTCCTGATGCAAAATCATGTGTGAACTTTCCTAAAATTAAGTTTATTGAATTATGTGTTTTTGGTTCAACGAAGATTTAACTTTAATTATAAGGCTTTCGAAAATAAATGTGTTCCAACAAAATGTCATATAGTGAAGTCATGTATAATTGAAAGATATAAGAAATATTAAAAACAATCTTCACAGAATATATAGAACAAAGTAAAACACAGCTGGTAAGTAACCAAATTGAAAACTCAACTGGTAAAGGCGAATACGCGTTTTTGCTCTGTTAAACGTTCCCGTTGCCTTCAGTAGGCATAAGTTGGAATCTCAGACAGACATGCTCAACAACTTGCAACAGGAATCAAAACCATTCAAAATCAAATACAATAACTTTAAAAGCAAAAGAAATACACAAAGTGCTAAAAGAACAAATGGTGTTAAACACAGAAAAACGAGCAGTCGGACAATTTATTTCGACTAAAAGGAGTTTTGTTTCTACGAAATGGCCCTTTGGAAAAAAACTATTTGTTGTTTATGAAAAGCCCCGTCTTATTCTTGTTCACATTGCTTGTCGCACAAACCGAAGAAAAGACATATACGCCATTCAACATATTTTAGGATCGAAGCCTATGACCCCTTTTTTAGGATAAGTTTTTGAAACAAAAAGAAAAACAATGTTTCATGTTAGTCAGTTTTAAGACAAGTTGTAGTTTGAGATATGTTTGCAAACATCTATAAACTTAAATGTCTGCTTATCCTTGCTATCACAGCTATGGACATTATTCAGTTATTTTAGATAACAAATCATTCTACGTGTACATGTACTTCTTGCGCGCAAACCGGAACCTAAATGTCAGCTTTGCACGCATGCATCAGAGGGAAACGGAAATACTGCTAAAAGGCTGTTGGCAGATTTATGTCTTGGTCAGTGTATAAAGATCCTGTTCACATATTGACGTGTCTTTGGGAACATCTTTAGAGTTATGAAGTTGTTTTACGCAAATGTCAACATGCAAGTAGAAAAACAGGGCATACATCTACTGAGTTACAGCACAGAGTAATGGATACCGACACTGCATGGAAGATCAGAAGGACATGCCATTTTAATTTGATAATTTAAGAAGTTACATAGATGTTCTTGTTGCACTCAAATATTAACCGGTGTTGAATCTTTTACGCAAAAATTAACATGATGTTTATAACAACAAAACCGTTGGTAACAAAAAAACGGTTTGTTGTTAACAAACAAAACGATTGGTAATAGTTATACGTCTTGATCAGTGCTAGTTTAAAATACCGTAATTTTAAAGTTGTATTCGCATTTATGTACTATATCATGATTTACAGTTGCTAAAGGATGGACTATGTAAAACTGCTTATTTAATTACAAAAAGAGCATTTTTCTTATAAATTGCAGGTCAACATTAGGGGCTTTTGTCATTTCCCTCATATAAGCGCCCCGATTACGTGTTACGTTTTAATAAAAAACTTGAATTTAAAACAAACATATGTAGACGTTGCGTGCAAACATTAACCTTCTAACCAGAGCATTAAAATGTCGCTTACGCCAAGAAAAAGGATGATAATGAAAAAAGGATTGAACTTGTCGATTTATGGTCGTTTTAAAATTAATGACATCAATTGCAAGGACAGATTGTGTTTAACTGATTTATATAAAATAGTAAAAGTGTACTTTATAAAAAATATAAAAAACGTGTTATACACATGCGAAAAAGCCGGAAGACGCAAACATGCAGTCAGAAGTTACATGCAAGTTAGTGTGTGATTTTTTACACACCCCATTATGTCTGCCAATACGTGCACATCAAATAAACACAAAGTGAAACATCAGCTGCATCCTCAGGGAAGAAACCTTATAATTATACACGGTCCTTTATTTATAGCATGAAATGATTGCCGAACAGCGAGTCAGTAAACAAAGGCATTAGACAACAAATGCAAGAACAATTAAGAGCAAACAAACCCACCTAAATAAATAAAATTGGTGTCACCGCCCTTGAAAGGTCATGCACAGTTTGCTTATCCAATGCAAGTATTTTTGACCTGCTCATATGGTTTTCGTGTCTGCTTAAAATAACATTATCGCGTGCTGATTGACGAACCTGTCCAGGTATGAAAACACTTTCACAATAATACAAGTATATATAAAATATAACAGTACAAGTATCTTGCTTTATTGTATAAGGAATATTTTATATTTCCGATGCCTATTTCTTGCCTGTACGTTTAATAGCTAATTCGATTTCAAATAATATATTATTGTCACAGTTATTAACACTTTCATTGAAAAGTGTTTCAAAACTATGTTTTCATGTTAACATGAGCTTATCAGGATTCGAATTTACAGATCATCTATTACCATGGGTATGCCATTGTTTTTGCCTATGTAACATTTTCGATCATTCTCAACATCCGACAACCATTCATCGTTTAGGTTATGTAATAATACACGATTTACAAGTTTATTTTTTTGTTTTACATTGCATTTTGTTATTATAAACGGAACATTTGAACCATTTATTTAGAGCTATTCACGATTTATTTCTCAAGATAGTTATTTCCGGACTCTACCATGGATTACCTATCCTGCGTGTCATATAATGAACGGAACGTTTATACATAAATGATATCATACTATCTGCTTTATACATATTGACATATAGGCACTGTCAATAAATTTTTGAGTTATGAGACCTTGCTTCATATAATTAACAATTGAAGCAGTCGTGTAATAGTTTCATCTTGTGCACATAATTTTGTGGAATCTTATCACTTGAACATTTAACTTGTTTTAAATAATTTGGTTCTTGATTAAAACTTAGTAAAATGCATGACCTATATTCCAAATAAGGAGTATGTTGATGATGGATTCAAACTGGGTTTTGAAAGTATCTCCTGCACGATTTCAGGTGGGCTTACAACTTTGAAATTATTATATGATTGCTAGTCTTTACGACTAACAGCAACATACTTTACGACTGGTGGGCCTTGTTGTCTATAACAAGTATTGGTTCGTCGATTTAACATACACAAATTAGCAGACACACATACGGTAACACACGTAAGTATTTTGATATATATTTATATTTTTATATATCAAACACGAAATATCGATATCTTCATTATGTTCTTTAGCAGCATAAAAGTAATTGTAAACATAGTTCTATTGATCGAACAAACAACACCCATTGAGTGCCAAACATCTCTCATATGTCAAGGTCTCCGATTATTACCAACCCAAATAAGTTATCGAAATACAATGAAGCGTTGGGTTTTAAATGAGTTTATGATACACCAATCACATTTAAATTACAATAACCAATACAAGCTTCTCTAAATATATAATTCATAGAGTCAACATCTGGATTCCTACTAATTACAAATCCTTTTATACTAATACGCTCCTCTTCGCCCTCTATTTTCTCGTCCCCTTCCTCGTTCACAATGTTGAAAATCATCTTGTGGTGGTTTTGTCGTTTGTTTTTTTTTGTAACCCCGCGATCATTATTGCATGATGATCGATTTTCGCTCTCTTGGGTAAATTGTTCGGTGTATCATATCGATTCTTAAATCATTCTAATTGTAGCTATACAAATGTACTTGGTGTTTGTAATTTCACTACGTATTATCCCTTTTGCACTCAGAAGCAAATTGAAAATGGCTATATGCTACCAGCATAACACCAGAATAGCCTGCAAATAACGCGCATGCCGTTCAGGTTTTATGCGGTTTGCTACTTATCAGTACCTTATGGTTTGGTATGAGGCCTTTAAAACTTAAATCTAGAAAGAAAGGTATAACATTTATTTTCATTTTCTAAGGAACTACAAACATATAAATGTGCGTATCCGAGTGATAAATGGTTTAATATACTTGTTTACATTGCTGTTGATTTGTATTTCACATATGTAATACATGTTTTGATAGGGTAAGCAAAAACAAAACAGGCCTCTTACGTCTACCATTTTTTATGATGATGATGATAAATGCGGGACATCAGCTCATGGTAATGACCTTTAACAATCCACAGAAAATGATATAAATAAACTTTCAACTGTATATTCAAAAATTGCCTCACTTCTTTCTCATGCATAAGTATGTTGGATAACCTTTCATGATTGATGATAGTTGACGTTTCAAACTATCTAATGTGATTAAGATTTCCGTTCTTGCCATAACTATGTCCGCAATAATAAGATGGAGAGGAAATAGTTTTCCCTTTATGTTAATAAAGTTTTAGAATAAAACATGTTGCCAAAATCTTATTTGTTCATACTGAAAAACGGGAGATACGATCCTAAAGAAATAGCGCGGACGAGAATGAATGAATTACATAGCAATTTAAAACACTTATCTCGGAGATAAAAGTGCTTGGAATGCTCACACTTCCTCTTAAACATTAAGCATTCCAAAAAGTGTAATGTAATTCAGCAAGTATTTGCTGAAAAATTACCATCACAAGAATTGTGGACAACAAACTTATTTCATTATCCTTCAAAGTCAAATAACTGGGGAAAAATCCCAATTCGTTTAACCCGAACATCCTGCTTGTATGTACTTTTACTTCTTCTCATGACGTTTCAAACAAAATTTCGTTTAATTTAACTTATTTTGCTCAGAAATAGTCTGTCAAAAACAAAGTGTGACGGTCGGACGGACTAAGCGGCGATTATATGCTACCCAGTATTTTGATAACGAAAATATGAATACTTTGTACGCGTATCGTTTTGCAATAAGTCGACAGAAGGCAGAGTATGCACGCGACGTTTCGTTGAGATTTATTTGCTGATGACAATATCAACCAAGTGCAAGCTTGTTAAAGATCGTTAACTGGTTATCTAAAGGATGAGACTTTGGCAATTTTATGTCGTATTTTCGCTTTTTTTTAAACGACTTTTATTATTTAGAATGACTATTCGGGTACTTCTATTCGTGACCATTTTGTCCATGTTACAAATGATTATTAGATTTTAAGTTTCCCGTAAATTTATTGCTGTTGACAAGCCATCTTGTGCCAAAATCTACGTATATATGATAAACAATTAGTTTTCTTACGATTCTTTAAGGTGTGCCGAAGTGATTGAACAAGCTTAAACAAATCCAACATATACTAGTTAGACATGTGTTTTTTTCATTGGTAAATACTAAATAAGGGTGTTTTAATTGTTTAATATTACAGTACGAACGCACTGTGGTATGCCACAAATTAAATCTGAAAATAATTTAGAAAAAAAATACAACCATGTCGAGTCGATAGGAAAAATAAAAAACAGTTCTTCTGGCTGCGTGTACAAAACCAATGGTAACAGAAAATATACTATTTGAAATTACTTAACGGGCGATTTGATAATATCGCAGAAAACACATTAATATGATAACGATTGCAAACATATTTCTCTAATTGAAATAAATACTGATTTTATGAATAATGTATATACTAGTTATGGATTTTGTTCAATCAGGCAATGCATTAATATACAGTTTTACATATTAGTCCATAAGGAATCTATTGCGCGAGAAAAATGATGACTTCAGTAGATACTATATTAAAAAAGGATGAACAACTTGCGTACAATCTTGTCTCTCGCTTGTAATCATATTCATTCATAAACAGTACATACCAAAACAATTATAATCAAAATAAATTCTCATCTCTATTTCGAATGTTGTATTTTTTCTGCGCATAAATTAATTTGATTTCGTAGACACACGTTTTGTTATAGACAAATGTTATAGCATTGTTTTCATTACAAACACGCATTAAGAGTATTATATTATTTAAAAAGAAGATTTCTAAAACTCGGTGGGATATTTCGAAAACGAGTTATGATTTGCCATTGATTATGCAAAAATGTTGTTTTCGAACTGTTAAACTCCATAGGGACAACTTCAGTCCTACATCACACGAACGCTGAAAGAATAATTGCGAGGGAAATCTGTAATCGCCTGCAATAAGTTCACATGTCAACTATGATAAATATTGTCATGCTAATTAACGGGTTTATAACAAATAATACAGACGATGCGTAAGTGTTCAGTTGACAGATGCTGTATCACATTTACCGTGGATTTAAAAATAGCAAACATTTCTATAAGAAATTGTGGCACAACGGATTACCGTAATAATCGACAAATAAACTTATCACACATGTCCCTAAATTTCGGACATCTGTATGGTATGAATATTTTTCGTATCTAAATTTTCGTACTCGAAAACTTTCCAATATTTGTAAGTGTCCAACAACTTAGAGTAATTACGGTTCATGCAACTCTCCAGCAAAGTTCGACTATTCATTGATGTTATATATTCAAAACTCAACCAAACACAAATGACGTTCTATCTTACAATAATATCTCACAATCAAGAGACGAACGAAAAATGAAAACTAACTGCGAGACATATTTCGTTTGTTTGCCATATATTTATATAGACAATTTTAAAAGTTATATATAATAAATGTGGTGTATCAAAACACATGGTAGTATAATAACTTGAAAGAAAGATGATAGAGGTTGCATGCAATGTTGAAAATGTCAGCTTCGTGCAAGACTGTTATTTAATATAAATTATTCTCAAAATCTCTTTTCATTTAAACGTCATTATTTAGTGTATATTGATGACATTGTGTATTATCTCATGACATTCGATTGTGTGTGCGGTTGAGAAAGATTCAACATTGTGTTAACATAACTACATGATTGAAGTACGCAATCTCACCACACTTGACGTTTGCCATTAGCTACACATAGTGTGTTGGCAAATGCAAACTTTCCTTGTGCTATATTAAAGGCGGGGGGTATTGTTTTACTAAAATTGGTCACGCGTTGCAATGTACCTTTACTGAACAAAATATGTATATGTTTATTAAGAATGCTCTTCTTGACGATGTCTTTCGTGGCGTTTATTTTATGCAAACACGATGTCAATTATCAAGACAAGACAATTTATTTCGTAAATAAAGGCCACCGGCCCAGAATACAATGTACAGACGAGTCACATTTTTACATACACACTCGTTGAACGAATGAATTATTCGTTGACACGATTGGAATTCTAATCTCTTTAGGAAAATTATGCACGAAACATAAAATTAACACCTTATCGAGATTGCAATGTTTTAAAAAGAGTATGCTTATACAAGACATGTTCCAAATATCGCGATCGATTTCAAGTAATATGTTTGGAGCCCCAAAAATCATCTCAAAAATAACATCACACAGGGAGCAAAATACGAGTGTTTGCAATACACATATTATAAGCAGACTTAACATGTTGTTAATACAAAACTTCAAACGTCAAAAAGTACTCACAATTATGTTCTAATTGCTATGTATGTTCTGGAAGTTTTAGACAGACATTTAGGACATTAAGGTTTATCTAGGATTATGTGAACGTATCTTGACTTGACGTGAAGAAGACATACATTTCAGCACATATTGATTATTTGTTTCACATGGTAATTGGATGTGTTTTTATTAAAGTGGACAAATGAATATCATCTGAATATACAACTTGACTCGATAAAAACAAAACATATAACATATTTAACAAACAAAACACGAAATTTTAATAACTGGGATACATGTCTTTACTGATTCATTTACAGTGCAATAGCTTTGACTCACATTTTTGATTAATGTGTACTTGTATCACAATTTCATTGTGCTGAATGTATATTTGAAAAACAAATACAGATCAGTAAGTTCCTATGTCTCCAATGACGCTATTATTTCGGAATTATAAACTATGAGCCGAAATATAACCATATTTTGTGTTTGGAACATTCATGTTGGTCTTAATTTGATATCAAGAAAGAGAAGGCATTCAACGTATTGGCAACACAACGCCTTAACAACGGGATAAATTAGAAACGTCTATCTCGCCGCTTTTAAATAAGAACGAACAATGTAACTGATTCGTTACGACTAAATTATCTCTCGAACCGTTTACTCTACAGGGACATCTACATCCTCTGATTTGCATCATATTTATGAACGCTGTCAGGCTAATCGAAAAGAAAATCCTTTATCACAGCATGTAGTCCCCAACGTCAACTATTATATATTATTACATGTGTTAACCATCTACTTGTCAAGAATATAAGAAAAACATAGAGACGACGTGAATGTAAACAGTTTACTTGTATCTGCTTTATTACATTCATCATGGATTGTATAATGGTTTGTACGCGATCGAATATCCTTTGTAGTTCCTACGCAACACTGTACATGCAATACTTCAACACTGTTCGATTATCTGAGGATCTTTGTATAAAAACACGAAATGAATAAGGAGAAGTGAATTCGAAATAAAGTTAATTATAATCATGCAAGAAGACAACAAAGGTGTTAATGTGTGCGGTTTTTATAGTATGTCTTCTTTTAGACGACAGAACATTGAGACTGCGTTTAAATTATAATGATATAGCATAATATACCATATATATATATATATATGTTCAACCAATCGTTCAGACTTTTTGTATGAAGAAATACAAGATGTTTATAGGAAAATTAGTGCCCGACTTCATACATGCAATAACATGACGTTGTCTATGTAATACATTACAGTTCGTCAATCAGTTCCGGCTAATGCAACTATCCAAGTGTGAAACAAATACATGGTTAATAAAAAGATTTTACTTTATTATTGATTCATTTGATACATGTCTTGACTGCAATAATCTGTTATCAATTTATTCCAGAATGTATTTTACTTTTCGAAAACTTCTGTTTTTATTAACCCTTCAATCAAGCATTTCCGGTTAATTCAAGGTGTTCCGAATATAACGCAGTACTGTACTGGGAGCATCTAAAAAGGGGTTTTTAACTGTCAGATTTGACAGCTGATTGTTTCTTAACGTGAAACAACCATAAAACAACATTTATGATTCATTGTTAAACATTTTAATTGATAGATATATACAAAAACTATAAGGCACCATATTGTAAGTAAACTTTCTATATAACAACACTTCAGATATCATATGACATCACAAGTTCCATAGCTGATCCTTCAGGTAATGAATTAAGTGCACCTGAAATAACATCAAAATCATTTCTACATGGTGAAAATATAATGTTATCACAAGGCAGCACAACTCCACCCCTTCTTCGTGTTGAGTTGGCCATGGGGGGTAGCTTGGTACAGATGCACCAGGGACCTCAGACAACACTTTACCTCCATTGTCAATAATGTTTCTGAAATAGGGTGCTAAATATCTAGGCACACGACCAATTGGCAAACGAGCCACATCTGTCAGTTTTAAATGTCTCTCATCATAAGTTATCATTCCGTGTATATCAGGTGCAAAGAAATCAAAGTCTGGGATCCGGACCAAACAGCGAATACATCCTTTATATTTGTGTACACTGGCTCCACATTAAGCGGACAACGAGGTGAAATCATAAGGGGTCCACTCTCAAAGGCATAGTAACCCTTTATGACAGAGTTCTTTAAAGTCATGTTATAGATAGAACCACTATAATCTGTCTTGGAGGAGCCAGCACCAACATCACCATCTTGCTTCTAAAAGGAATAACATACAGTATCAATAAATAATACTATATTGTTTAACCTTTTTTTTCAATATAGTTAATATCATTAATTCATTATGGAGTCTGATCCCTTTAAAGATGACACAGAACGAAGAACAGAATAAAACAAGACTAGGTCAGTTAAATGGCTTAAACAATAAAAAACGAACTTGAATGTTTTTCCCAAACAGACGTGTATGATCTATATAACTGACCAAACAATGTTAATTACTTTTTATGAAAATCTCAATAAACATTCAAACTTGTGCAATGATTGTACAATGTTCTTACAGTAATATAACAGTTTAAACATAATGGTATGTACACAAGTGATCCAGCAACTATATTATTATGAAGGTTGATCTTGTTAACTGTACCAAAACATTAATATACACATCCACATATTCATATACATACAATTCACCCTCTTAATATGCTTTCGTAAGAAGTCTTTTTTAATTTGGTGAAACTGTTTTCTGCTTTTTTAATTGTTTATTTTCTGCATTTATGGCAAAAGAACTTACCTTCTGTGGTATTATACTCAAATCATATTGGTAAGCAGTGCTACAATAGCAAAAAAATATATATTGAGTGCAAGTTTAATTTAATTGGACCATTCAGAAAATTAGCTTTAAATTGAATAGATCTACCTTNACCGAGATTTCGAACGAATTGTGATGGTTTAATTGTCGCGTCCCCTACTTTAACAGTTAACCCTTCTACGAACTTGGCGTTGTTTTGACTTGAAAATACTATGACCTCGGTTTTGTCGGTGTTAAGGTATAATCATACCAAACAGCGCATACATCCTTTATATTTGTGTACACTGGCTCCACATTAAGCGGACAACGAGGTGAAATCATAAGGGGTCAAAGCTCAAAGGCATGGTAACCCTTTATGACAGAGTTCTTTAAAGTCATGTTATAGATAGAACCACTATAATCTGTCTTGGAGGAGCCAGCACCAACATCACCATCTTGCTTCTAAAAGGAATAACATACAGTATCAATAAATAATACTATATTGTTTAACCTTTTTTTTCAATATAGTTAATATCATAAATTCATTATGGAGTCTGATCACTTTAAAGATGACACAGAACGAAGAACAGAATAAAACAAGACTAGGTCAGTTTAATGGCTTTAACAATAACAAACGAACTTAAATGTTTTTCCCAAACATACATGTATGATCTATATAACTGACCAAACAATGTTAATAACTTTTTTATGAAAATCTCAATAAACATTCAAACTTGTGCAATGATTGTACAATAATCTTACAGTAATATAACAGTTTAAACATAATGGTATGTACACAAGTGATCCAGCAACTATATTATTATGAAGGTTGATATTGTTAACTGTACCAAAACATTAATATACACATCCACATATTCATATACATACAATTCAACCTCTTAATATGCTTTCGTAAGAAGTCTTTTTTTAATTTGGTGAAACTGTTTTCTGCTTTTTTAATTGTTTATTTTCTGCATTTATGGCAAAAGAACTTACCTTCTGTGGTATTTTACTCAAATCATATTAGTAAGCAGTGCTACAAATAGCAAATAAATACATATTGAGTGCAAGTTTAATTTAATTGGACCATTCAGAAAATTAGCTTTAAATTGTATAGATCTACCTTATTACCTTATAGAAAACATTTAACTATAAATAAAATTGCTATTAAACAACTTACCCACCCTTTATAAATCACAGTATCATGACAATACATGCAAACAAGACAAAACACATAATTGTATTACATATTCCATGATAAAAGGGATAATAATAACTTTTGAGCCGACCCCTTCACTTCATGAATGGCTGATCCGCAACTGATTGAAAGACATGCGTCATAAATAACATCGATACAAATAGATTGCATTAACAAATGCATTATATTTTTTCTGCGTTGATACAGCAATAATGAATGTTCATTATGCATATTACATATTTATTTTTTTTTGGGGGGGGGGGACATTTAGCGTTCTTAATTTTGAGTATTTGATTGCGTAATCGTTAACTGCCGGCAAAATGTACAGATTAGCGTCTACAGTGATCTTCTTGAACAGGCGCTTGTCCGGGTTTAAACAATGGCAGAAATGTAAAATTTTGCAAATTTGTTTTGAAAAGAATATCCTACGAAAGCCAGAGAAGAAATCCCATATTGTTTCGATTGTTTATCAACACTGGGGTTTTATTATGAAAGTTAACCGGAACTGCTTTATAATCGGAACTGATTGACAAACTGTTTAATTAGCTGTTTTATTAAATTTAATTAGCTCGCACGGAGTACACAGTCTAGAAATAACTCATCCGTTATTGAATAGAACGAATCTTTCACGAGCTTGCTACTTATGAAAACGCCTCCTCATTATTGTATTTGCAAAGCTTCGTCCATCAGCTCAAAATGACGCTGGTCCAATGCGTTTATAGAGCGCGAATAGGAGCAAAGCAATTTTGCCCTATTTTTTTTCAAAGAGTGTGGCAAGGTGGTAACGTATCCATATACAACATTTGTTTCTAGTATTCTTTCACACATCGCTTTGCTAACACACTGACATAGCGAATAAGGTATCAAAGACATACAAAATAAATGTATCTTCAAGTGACAAGCTCTAAGAAAATTTGTCATCGACAATCAATACAAAATCTATTTTAATATATTAACTTGCAATAACATTTAGAATGATTACACGTTTTTAGAATGTGTGTTTATATACTTAATTATAACTTGTTTTCGCTAGTGAATTATTTTCGTACATGAACCGTAAAACCGTTTACATGCTATTAAATATTTTATCCGCGTTATAACACAAATATTGATTATTATATTTAATCGGAATATAAATAAGACGGGTACAAGCGAGTTAATTCGTGATTTTAGACATTATACCTGTATTCTGCAAAGTTTTGTTCTGAACTACATACCTTTACACTTATTAAATAAATACAGTGTCGCTGGCCAAAACATATGACAATAATTGAATGTATTATGAGTAGAAGCGCCATAACATATAAAACGGTATATGATCGAAACTGTTATAACGTTCTGATAAATATTGGCCTCGATTTGCGTTGCCATGGAATAAGCCGTATGCAGTATTCATTTAATTCAATTCCTATACTTCATACTATCATAAGAAAGTTCAGCTGTTAGCACGTGAATATACTTTAATCAGTTCCGAAAACACAATATCAAAGTATGAAATTATTAAAGAAAGCACTTAGTCTTAATTGGTTTCCTGCGGATTATCTGACCCATATTTCAGACCATTGTCTAATATATCTCGGGTTTTCTTCGTGTGAAGACGAATAAGACACAATGTTGTTGGGATGTCAGCCAAGTCTTGTTTATCGCGGTGATGTCCGATTTTGATAAAGTTCAAAGATCATATAACACATACATCTGTGTTTCTCTTCGCGTTTTCCACCCTGTTCTATATCTGTTAGATATATGTGTATGTTTGTCTTTCACTTGATTTATACATTCTACTTGATACTGCAATCACAATTGAATTGAAACAGTGTGCTGTTTTGTATATACTTAATATGGATTGCTGTTATATTCAAATAAAAAAAATATGATTCAATTCAAATACATTTTATTTTAATTACTACTACATATAACTGCACAACGCAAACATTATGAATCACCATGGAAATAGATAAATAATAATAAATAATGGTAAAAACAAGCCATTTTTAACTCATTTTTAATTCAAATACTTAAGAGACGTTGGATCAAAATAGTTATTACGATATAACATGGCCATAATACTGAGTTTTTTTCACACTTTGGATCTATGCAATTTTCATATGTTAAGTCCTTGTCTTTAATAACGCTAGCTGGCGTAGTCACGCTAGTATGCGCGGATAAAAAGAGTTTAAGACATTCAGCTTTGGGTGGTCGACAATTCAAATTTTAAAATTTGTTGAGTGAGCATACACGAAAATGGGTCTTAAATATTAACTCTTAAGGGTGTTCAATTAGCTTCTTCAACAGCGAGATGATTACTTCGCATTAAAGGAAGAAGTTTGAGGACATAATGTAAAAGTCGCTTGAGAAGATAAGACATTTAAATTAGAAGAAAGAAAATGCTTGGGGGTTCGAAGGCAACAAGCTTCATAACTAATTCAATCATGTAACAATGGCATTACATTCTGTACGTTTCAACAGAAACCCGGAAGACATGGTTACGGTTTGCCCATGACATATAAGTACTCACATATAATAAAGATGTTTGAACATTTGAATGATAAAAAATTTAAAGGTTGAATGTTAATGTTAAAACAAATGTTGAATGTTCAGTAAACCTCAGAAAAGAACAAAAATTGAAGCAGAACAAAATATTTTTGTGCACTTGTTCTAATGGCAAAGTTCCCATAGATCGCCAGCCTAGAGAAATAGCTCGTTCAAGAAGTTCTTAACTGTATAATATTTTTAGAAACCCATGAATCAGAGACACATAACTGAAGCAAAACCTTCTGGAAATATGCACACTTCATTTTAACAATCAAACTTTCAATAAAATTGCGTTAAAATGCAAGTAGTAGTTGTTGAGACTTAGAAGGAAGAACGAAGTTAATAATTGTGCATTTTATTATCATATACAAAATTCAGATATCCTCAAAATCCCATAACTCGAATTCCGAAGTTGTGTTCAATTACGGCCAATTGGGGCTAAATAGTTGTATATAAAGCAAACTGACGATGTATTACGAATAGATCTTAATATGGAATCGCAAGAAGTCGAAATAAATCAGAATGCTCATGCACTGTTTCGTTCATGCTTATTCCCTAATGTAAATGTGAACCGAGTGCAAGTATGTAAATAGATGTAAATAAGTTATCTGGAAGAGGGGTATTTGTCAAATGATTCGTGTTCTCTTTGTTTTTAAATGACTTCTTTTCGTGTATACTAATGACTTTTGCTCGCGGATTCGAGACACTTGTGTTCACATCTACGGATTATTAAATGACATTTCTCCTTATAAATTATCGGCTTGTCTCCAACCCATCGCACAGATGTAATCATTTTGTTGTAGCAATCCTGTACTCAAGGGAGCGTTCAAAAGATACAAGAAGGAACGTCGTAAAATCAACCTAAATACCGGTTATATCCTTTTTTGATTGATTTATTTCGATTGTGTACATGATAATGATCTAAACAGTGACATTTGAATCTAAACATCGTCTACATAAGAATAAAATAAAATCGTTGTCATTCGGTAAAAATAACATTATATACTACCCTTTTGGTGGGTGTACATAACCAACGACAATATCTCATTTTAAACAAATCACAAAAATTTCGAATTCTTCTTCTTCTTCCTATAAATTGCATTGCTCCTCTGGAGCATCGACGCAATTTGACTATTCAATGAGTCTTGATCCTGGGTAGAATCAGTACTTGGTGTCTTTGGGGGAGATTCAAAGAACGCTCCCACAATGGGGATCGAACCTTCCGATCGCTTTGCGGACACCATAACCACTTCTCCACGGCGATCCTGCTTAACATAAAAACAACAATTGGTATTGCGACTTTAAAACATTCAACATTTTTTTTTTAAACCAAATAGATATATAGCTTTTGAATAACTGGAGGGCAAGTAATTTATATCATGTACTCAACAAATGTATGATGTAACAGCCTCCATTTGGAGACATGAGTCATTAGCTTGCTCTGATTACTCAGGAAGAAAAGTGCTTATAGATGATTACTCGGTTTGTGTCTGTGTTTCTTATGCATTGCGTTGCGCGCATTTATCTTTGATGTTTCTGCAACATAGAAAGCTATTAGATAGTGCGATTGGTTACATGTTTTAAGAACATATGTATATTAAACGGTATAAATGTTAGATATTTCAGATAACATAAATATGACAACGCCGAGGTTCCCAAAATAGTTGTACCAACGTACGATTTGATCTTCCGTGATCGTCATCTGCCAAGACAGATAATAGGAGAGCCAACTAAAGTCACCAATACACTATAATATTGTCTACTTTTAAATTATAATGTTTTCAAATGAACTACTCTAAAATGGCAGATACAATGTATATCTCACTGCTTATCCTAGACATCCAATCATTGTTACAAACACTAAGCATTAAGCATTCCGTTTTATATAAAAAAAAACAACAACATATGCATTCATATATGCATTTCATGATTTCCTCTTTATCGCATCATTAGTCGTTCATCCGAATATAAATGGATTTTTACATACTAGTTCTTTACCATTTACAAATAACTATTGTGTTCAATTTAAAATTGATAACGCTTTGTTTTAAATAAACTTCACAAAGCATAAAGTGTAAGAAATAATATCAAACATATTACGATCAACAAGAACCGTTAAATAGTTATAAACTGGGGTATTAAACTGCTATCTTGAAATAGCATTCATACAGATAAGTAAGAGTTTACATAAAAATGTTACTCTTTACAATTAATGGTGCATTAACACGTTTGCTGATGCATTTTTGAACTTATTATGTTCTTAAACTTAATAACTCTACTAAGAAAAGACAACCCTGTCACAACACTGAAGAATTTCCAATGTTTATTATAATCATTCATGAAATGTCGTAAAACATTCTACGATATGTTTATTTACAATCTACAGAAGATTTATCGCATTCACCGCGGATTTTATCATGGAAATGTTACAAACAAATCATCGTCATATTTATGGTATGAGCGTTTCTTTGCAAGCAAGAATCTACCAATTGTTCGCAAAGTGTTTGATATATGTTGCTCAACATGCAATAAAATTACTTGCATGTGTCCTATTGAAATCAAACACATATACAATACAACAGACAAATGTGCCCAGATGTTCATGTGTTCCTACAAAACATTAAGGACGCACTTATGATAACGATGTTATGGACATTACTCAAAACTTTATGAAAATCCGTTGGGCAACCTGTCACGCTAACTGATGTATAACTGAGTTTTGAAGACAATCTTTTAATTTTAGGTATTTGTGAATAATAAAAGAAAAATGGCGATATGTATTTCATATATAAAAGAATAATAATGGGGTAATTGGGTTCATTAAGCCCGCAACGAACCATAAGTCGTTTATCATTTTTGGAATAGATAGAAACTTAAAAGAAGCGTATTACTTGTGGTAAGGTGTTCTTATTAGTGTTTAGTCTCGTGCATCAGTACGAGATGACGCCGTTAATAATGAATTCACTGAAAAAATACATTTAGCTGGAATCTAATACTACCGGAAAACTGTTGTCAGTGATGGTTAAACAGATGCCAATCAAAACGACGTGTCGTATTGTGTGACATAAAGGCCAATCGACTAGAATAGATGTTCATCAGATTAAATAGTTGACGTTTTGCCTATTGGCACTGTCTTACAATAAATGAACGTCTGCTACCCATATGAAACAATGTATGCTTCACCGTTCGTGTCATGTTAATCAAGTCGCATATAAACAGCCGACTGCTTAGCGGAAGTTTCACTTGATGTGTATTTAAAATATTGCAAGCGCAAAGGACCTGATAAGAGAAAATGAATAGTGTTGTAAATATATTATAATTGACAGTGCTTTACAAAACAAACTGAATCTGAGGAAGGTACCTGGACATAATGAGTACTTTCAAAATAAGTCGATATTCCATGGCATAAATAAATATCGTTATATTAAGTATTTTAATTACTTTCTTATGAGTGTCATCGCTTTTAGAACCGCACAAACCTACCGTTTCATACATATTTGACAAATTAAACAAGACTACGTTTTAATCTTATAAAAAGATTCAGACGTTAGTATGGATGTAACAACGTGTAAGTAGCAAACCTAATGGGTTTCAAACAATCAAATGCATGTGTATATTGACAAGGTAACAACTAAATCTTAAACAGTTTAGAGATATCCGATAAAAGGAATTAGTTCGAAATTCCGATTGTAAGAGCATCAAGGAAACCAAAACCAAACAAACGTTGACTTCGTAATATCCATAGTCTAGAGTATTATTGGGGATTGTGGTCTGAAATGTTTAATCGTTTTCTTTGTTAATTTTAGAATCAAACCATTGAGACTCGTATATGCTATACGGACTATACCAAAATCATATGTGATATAACATGATGAGACAAAAGCGCTACATCAAAATAATAATATTCATAGCAACAGTACTGCTTTAATTTCCCGTTCATCATAAACAGATATCAACCCCAATCGTTCGTAAAGAAATACTCCCACATATTTCCTAAACTTATAGCAATTAACAGAGAGTCAACCATAATTTCCACTTCAAAATAAAGAGCGAAAGAAAACAAAAACAGACGACATAATTGAGTAAGTAACGCATTCACTCCGAAATTTATATTGTATTTTTATTGATGATATGTGTTTCATACCGGTAATTATAGTAATTATGCGTTGATGGTTATGTGACACTAACTGTCTTTTTGTATTCATGTTGCATGCAATGTTTAGTTCATAATGAACTAAATATTTTTTATATACTATCATATTACCGCTGTGTGCATTGTTACAAATGATTTGTAATGGGTGATCTGGTAGAAAGGTGTTTGTCAATTCATATCATGCGTTCTCTTAATTTAAATGTCATCACTCTGTGAAGGTTAATGGCTCTGGCGCGTGAATTTCGTGTTCTCTCTTGATTTAAATGACATGTGTTCGTGCGCGTTGATGTATTTAGAACGTTTATTAGAGGAAATTGTGTTCCTTTACATAACTGATAGATGGTATGTTCCCTGTTAAATAAACATGTGGTTTGCAATTCATCTGGTGGTATTGATGATACGTTGAAGTATCAAGCCTGAGGAATTCAGAAAATCCAACACGTAATGGTCAACATTTGGTTTATAAGCCGACAGTGATTAAACATTTTGATAATGTTTTTAAGTAATATTCCGCCATCACATCACATTAAAAATGTTCGTCTGCCTACATACTACGATGTGTGTTATTGCAATGTTATGTACATGAAATATTTCACTACAATTCGAGCAAGTAAAAAATAAGCTGCATGTGTTGGTGTCAAAAAGCTGCAAACTGATTACACTCTTAGAACAAAAGTTATTTTGCAAAGACGATGGAAAATTCAATTTCTTAAGTGAAATAAAGTGCAGCATTAGTAGGTTTTCTAACTTCTGTAAAATAACGATACCCAATTTCAATAATTATGGGATTTATAAAACGTGTTCGGTTCTCAATATGAACTATGAATATTTAATTTAGTGGACGAGAAGCTACATGCCAACACATTTTGATATTTGACCTTACAGTTTGATGAGTATATGTTAATTTATTGAAAGATGAAATAAATCTATAGTCATGATCACTTGGCTTTATAATTTAAACTATTACAAACAATACATATAGTATGTTACGCTAGAAGGCGGTTCTTAGAACTTGTATCAATTATGTTGGTTGTGTGAAGTCGTATCGCATAAGAATCTCAGTCTCGAGTGCGATGCTAATTGACAATACCACCGAGACTTAAACGAACATTCCAAGAACACTACACTCATATTACATTCCATTACATATGTACTCAGCACCTTTTATACATGTTCATCGTTCAATACCAAAACAAATCAAGACCATTTGAATTTATGTATTTTTAACCGCCAGAAAACGTGATGTCAACTGCAACATTCAATCGAACATTAGTGTTTTCATGTAAACGTAGTCATGCTAGCTACCTCTGGAGTCCGGAAACAGAAAACGCAAGTAGATGATATGGCTTCTGATATTTGATTGTAGAATACAGTATGAATTGACGGAATATAAATACAAGAAATATAATAACATTACTAATAAGATTCAATGGTTTGAGATCCAGTCAGAGCTGTATGTATCGGTTCATAACTTTCATCATCATCACACAACTGTAATAAATGTTTGAGAAATACACAATTTGCAAAAAGGGTTGTCGTTTTGTCAGGCGAGTGAACTTCACTCGTTAATGATATGGAATATATCTTATATGTGCGCTGTATTCTGTCAATGTTTAGTTTGCACAAAATGAGGAATCTCTGGTAAACTAATACTTTTAATTGTTGCAGTTTGTTTGAATTTCATGGCCATAAGGTGGAAGACAATCCTTTTATTCATTTATATTGAGTGGCCAAAATAATATTTTTATGTAAGCACAAGGATGCAAATATTTATCAATTGAAATGTGCAAGTATAATGTATAAACGTTTGTGTATTTCCTTGCCTGTTTCCACACAGTCACCGATACAAAACATCTTCAATAACACATTTTTTTTATTTATTTTTTTTTCGCAAATGGCAACGACCTTCTTTCACTACTAAATGCTAATAAATAATAAGCTTATACCAACCAATTCAATATCGTGTCATCCAGAAGATTACTTTGTGTGCATCACAGCATGGATTGCCTTCTGCCAATGACAATTTCACTTAAGCAGAAGAAATATCAAGGAAACCTCGGTGCTAGGTTTTACACTGTATATAAATTCATTTGTAGGAGTTAAACCCGATAATACAATTTAAATAGTTACATTTTCAATGTCATTTATAATGACATTCTGTTGTGGAGCCACTAGTTTATACTCTATTGTGATGTATTCTGTATCAAGAGAAAAAATGTATGGTCAGCAAAACCAGCAGAAGTTAACGTGTTCAAATACATTTTTGATATACAAAACAAACCATAATAGTTGAGGTTTACACACGTCCATAAAGTGTTTACACATATTTCATGTAAAATATATATCGGCAAACGTCAAGCATTCTTTATATCCTCCATCTCACTCCATAATATATAAAACATATTAAATGTACTTTCTGCAATACCGGATTGTGTCAGGCTTAATATTAAATCGAGTTTTTTTTACAGATATTGTGTGTCATGCTTAATAATAAATAGAGTTATTAACAGATATATGAACATCTTATAATTAAATTAAGTAATTAAGTAATTCAGTTTCATCCTTAAACAGGCATAGTAAATTATATCAATGTAAAAAAAAGAAGTGAACACGTATTTTTGTTTTATTTAATACAGTTTGTTCAACCTGGTTTTAAGACTATGTCCTCTGCTTTAAAAGACCAAAGCCGTAATCAGCATGTAATTTCCATGTGTCAACAAAAGCAGCATTATTTTCTCTATTTCAACATTGAAATATTCATTTACAGAACGGACCTTATTTTATCCATGTGTATACATACTTCTATTTTGGAAAATCTGTGAGTCTGCGACCCTGCGAATGTGTAACCAATAATCCCTTCGCCTATTCATCAATAGAATAATATGTGTTTCCGAATGTTATTATTAGCAGAAATATCGTTTCCGACCGCAATTCAAAC
Organism: Dreissena rostriformis; assembly: GCA_007657795.1. NCBI lineage: Eukaryota > Metazoa > Mollusca > Bivalvia > Myida > Dreissenidae > Dreissena > Dreissena rostriformis. Next base: position 79,460 of record VMBQ01000508.1, on the reverse strand, counting down.
ACAAAACGCATTAGAAACATTAAGATAATAACGATATAATGCTTGTGCACATAATAGCTGGTACTACCTCTGGAGTACATAAATCAAGTATACAACGTATGTACAAAGCTTCCCCAAATATATAATTTCAAGAGTAATAATCAGGATTCCAACTCTTAACAAATCTTTCGGTCGTCTAATAGGTCCCTCTTGTACTTTATTTACTCGTCCTTGTCCTTGTCCGCGTCCATGTTGAAAGTCATCATCCACGGGTCTTTTGGTGGTTTTTTTCGTTACCTTCTGTTTTTTTTACTACGCGGTCATCATTTTTTGTTGATCGATTTGTTGCATTTTTCGTTAAATTGTTCTTTGTATCATTTTGATTTTCAAAGCAATCTAATCATATTTATAAAACAAATGCATTTATTCGTATGACTTTACGTTATTTAGTTAACTATTTTTTGGATATACTTATTTGCCCTGCTGATGATTTTGTTTCTCATATAGAACAAATTTGTAGATGAAGCAAGCAAAACATTGCTCTAACGTCTACTATTAGAATGATCTCGATAAACGCAGGACATCAGCTGATGGTAAGGACCGTATATAATCCACACAAAATAATGAAATCAATGTCAACTGTAAATTCAGAAATTATTTTCTTATACATTAGCATATTTGGAAACCGTTTTTGATTGATGATAGTTGACGTGAAACTATCAAATTTAGTTAAGCTTTACTTTCCAAAAATCCAGGCAGCAGTAATACGATGAAGAGGGGACAGCCTTCCCCTCCGGGTAATACACTGTTAGCAAAATCATTTGCAAAGAAACAACACACGACAACTGATTTATTTTTAGTAAATAAATAGGTTGACATATTTATAAAAAATGTTTATATTTGACTGCTTACTAAGTTCTTTGTGAAGAACTTAAGATACGATCGCAACGAAATAGCTCGGAATAAAATGAATTAATAATATTGGAATTCCAGATACTTTAAAAAGTTCCATAACTCGAGATAAATCAACGGAGCCGAATTCGCTAGTAGTGTTCACACTTACTTTTAGAAATGACGCGTTCAATAATGTTTTGTGTAATTCATCAAGTAATTTCGGAGAAATTACAATGTAATTTCTGAGAAATTACAATGTAATTTCTGAGAAATTACCATATCATTAATTGCGAATTAAATTAGTATATCAATATCCTTCAAAGTCAAATAACTGGGGGGGAAAAACTCACAACATTTAAGCCGAACGTCCTGTCCGGCTAGTATATAATTTTACTGATTTTCATGACGTAAATCTAATGTTTTGTATGACTTAACTTGTTTTTGCTGAGAAATAGTCTGTACAAAAACATGGGACGGTCAAATGGAATAAACTGCGAGTATAAGCTATCCCGTTTTTTGAAAAAAATATATACTAATGTGTATGCATATCGCTTTGCAATATGTCGAAAAGATGCGAATATGTATGCAAAGTTTCGTTGAGATTGATTTGCTAGTGAGAATTTTAACCAAGTGCAAACTTGTAAATGATGTTTACCTGGTTTTCTAGATGCCGAGAGTCTGGCATTTCAATTCGTATTTTCTCTTGATAAAAATGACCATGTATCATTTATAATGGTTTGGGTACTTTCATTCTTGAATATTTTGATCATGTTCATAACCTATGATTACATTCAAGTTTTCGTACAAATAAACACTGTTTTCAAGCCACCACGTCTTGAAATGCGCGTTTATATAATAAATAAGGCTTTTCCTTACGATTCGTAAAACATTGTCTTGGTGATCGAACAAGTTTTATAAAATCCAAAACATACTGTTTATAGCAGTTAAGACCGATTGTATTTTGTTTACGGTTCAATATTAACGTACGTCCGCAATCATGTATGCCACAAATTATCATATTTCCATCCGGTAAGAAAAATATACTACTGTTCGTTGAGCTGTGTATACAAAACCAATGGTAACATATGAATACAATTTGCAATTAGTTAACGGGCGATTTGATCATAGCTCATCAAACAAAGCAGTATAATTACGGTTGCAAACCACTACAGCAGTCTTTTTCTTTGAAATGAAAACGGATTTTATTAATCACGTAGACACGAGTAACGGATTTTATTCAATCGAGCTATTCATTAAGTTTCATTTTTCTATATTGGTCCATTAGAAATACATTGTGCGAGAAAAATAATGGCTTCAGTAGATATTACAATGAATATTTAGCAAAGGTCGAATACACTTACGCAAGTGATCCTCTCTCGCTATTAATCATATACATCCATTAACAGTGAACATCTTAACGGTTAGTATAACTCTATATCCTTTTCACCAACAATTTTAATCACAATAACTTTCGTTTTTATTTCTTATGTGGGATTATAATTATTTCAGCACATGAACTAATTTGATTTCGTTGATACACATTGTGGTTAACCTTTCACTGGAACGTGAATAAATTGTGCCGAATGTAATCCTGCTTAAGATTTTTAACAGTGAAAATTCACCAAGTATCTATGACGCAAATATATTTTGCAGTGTTATTACAAAGTATGATCCGGTTTTGCTTTTGTAACAGAATCTAGGGCTTTTGGTTTGTTAAAAACAAGCATTTAGAGTATTATATTATTTAAAAATACGAAGCCCATCACTTGGTGTTTTTTTGTCCATAAACGAGTACTTCTTTGCTATTAATTGTGCATAAAACCAGTTTTATGATGTTTAATTTTTAACTAGCTTTGTATTGTAACTGTATTACTCCACAGGGACGTGTACAGTCATTCATTATACGAACGCTGAAAGGATTATTAGTACACGGAAAATCCTTAATTATATATTATAATTTCACAGGACAAAACTAATCAATCATGCCATGCTTTCTAACATTCAAGGTTATAACAAATTATACAGACGATTTGTATGTGTTCGGTTGGCAGCGGCTTTGTCTATTTACGGTGGATTTTAAAATAGCAAATATTTGTCTTATCAATCGTCCAACAACGGATTGCATGCAATTCTCCAACAAAGCTCGATTCTCTGTGAATGTTTTATATTAAAAATTCAACCAAAAAAAAAATGACGTCTTATCGGTAAATTCTTAATAATACTCATAAAATAAAAATTTATTGAGTGTTTTCAGGCATGCTTATGATTTATTACAGACGACACAACACTAAAAAAACACTCATTAAATGAAAATCCGTTCTAAACCGTTCGAAACGCTATCTGGCAGTTTCTCATAAAGGCACACACTAACATAATTTACTTTTTTTTTCTAATGAAGTATTATATTTTTGTCTGCAAATCAACTAACACAATTTACATAATGTGTTCAGCATATTTATATTTAACCAATCTGATCCGCATTTATATTAAACCAACATGTTCGGCATTGAGAAAATTCAACATCTATATATGTTATTTCTTATTTTACATTTATATATAACAACTACTGCATGTCACATATAAGCATGACGTTGCCAAGGTAAAAGGTTAGTTCAATGAGCTAGCGCATACTGCACGTATATAAATAAATAATCAAACGTATAATAGAGCGACCATTAAACGAGATTGTCATTAATGCATGTGCACAGCTTCGTTCATAAGCTTAAAACGACGTCGTCAATATTAATGTCATTAATATGGGTCATAAAAAAACAACGAATTATCGAATATTATCAACGGAACACTCTAAACAACCGACATTTACTTTTGCTTCTAGCAGGTGACCAATAATTATAAAACAGATAGATCACAGAACATATTCAAGAGACGAACGAAAATTGATAACTAACTAGAGTTAACAACTCAAATAATAAGAAGAAAACTACATTTCCGTTAATAAAAATAATAACTCAATAAGTACTCAACCCTATTTTCTAATTATTGTGGATTTTCAGGTAATTCCAGACAAGGTTTTATGTTTGTCTAGGATTATGTGAACGTAGCTTTACTTTACAGAAAGAAGACATACATGCCAGAACATATTGATAATGTGTTACACATTTTTATGATATGTATTTTATTATAGTGTACGAATGAATATCATTTGAATATACAACTTGACTTGATTAAAAAACATATAACATCTTTAACTTACAAAAATGAAATTTTCATAACTGGAATAAATGTCTTTACTGATCCATTCGCATTGCAATCAATAGCTTTTCTCTGTCCGCGTCTAAATGTTTACTTTTACTCAAATGTTCAATACATTTCCACTTGGATCATAAATGCATTATGCTGAATGTGTATTTGCTAAACGAATACAGTTCAGCAAGCTTCTATGTCGCCAATGACGCAATTTCCACGCAATTTTAAACTATGAACCGAAATATAACCGTCGTTTTTGTTCGGAACCTTCATGTAGGTCTAACTTGATATGAAAAACCGGGAATTCAACGTACTATTTATTGGAAAAGAAAACTACTTCACAACGGGATTTATCAGAAACGTGTATCTCCCTGCTTTTAATGTAAACGAAAAATGTAACTGCTGTTTTTACGACTAAATTGTTTCTCGAACCGTTTACTCCACAGATACATTAACACCCTCCGCTTTGCATTATATTTATGAACGCTGTCAGGATAATTTAAAGAAAAATCTTTTTGATCATATGAAATAATTCTAAACACCAACTATAATCAATTATTACATCTGTTTACCATCTAATTGACAAGAATATAAGACAAACATAAAGAGGACGCGAATGTAAACGGTAATCAAATGCTTAATCGCATTCACCACTGATTTTATAATGGTTTATCCGAGAACAAATATTATTTGTAGTCGCATGTTACATTTCTATCGCAATACTTCAACACTGTTCGATTATCTTAGGAGCTTAATATAAAAATGAACCGAAGAAAAAGAATGTTTATTCACAATAAAGATAATTTTAATCATATAAGAAGAACAAATTTGCATTGAGTTTGTCCAGAGTTTATTCATTTTACTTTCAGACTACTGAAATTAAAGGCTGGTTTTAATTTATAATGTTATAACATTATATACCATAGATATATGTTAAAAGGACTTGTTGACGGTTTGGTCAAATAACGATTTTAAAAATAGTTGTCATATATTCAAAAACAGAATGCATGCATTGTGTTCAAACAAGTTAAATAACGCTCTTGATTAAGGAAATGTTAAAAAATATGGGTCCTTGAACGGCTAATCATCATTCAAAATCGGTAAAGTAATAAAGAATGTGTAACCCTTTTCCTAAATAATTTTGAAAATTCGTCAAGTACTGTATCTGCTTCCAGATTACCCGGGTTCGACTCACGGGGATTGCATTATTTGTATATTAAACTGTTTTTCGTGCTTATAATTAGTTAAGACTGTTAAAAACATTATAGATTTGTAAATAAACATAGTTAATGACACTTTTCAAAAATACGAAAATACGTGAACAAGTCCTTTTAAACCAATTGTTCAGGCGTTTGGTATTGATAGATACCATATTTATAGGAGACCACTAGTACACTACTTTATATATAAACTTATATGACCTTGCCTATGAACTTACTGGGTTAAATAAGCTAGCACGGAGTGCAGTTTACAGTAATAACTCATCTTTTATAAAATAAAACGAACCTTTCACGAGGTTTAACTAAGGTAAGCTCCTTCCCATTATTGCATGTATGTGCACAGCTTCGTCTATCCGCTCATAACGACGTCGTTAGTATCAATGTCGATGATATGGTTAATAAAACAGCAAACATTCCCAATTACCAAAAAAAACTCTCAACAAGCTTCTCTTTATATATTTAAATACACGATGGGGTGTTTCGTATAAATAAAATCGAGGTGTATTCCGTACACCTTTGGTAGCGGAAGAGGTAAAAAGAAAACCTGGTAGAGTTATTGTGCAATGTTCCGTTAATATTGATTCGCTATTGAAAATGTTAGCTTTGATTAAGTCTGTACATAAGTGTTAACGTTCTGGATAAAGCGTGTTTGTCATTCGTTGACTGGTTTTCTCTTGATGTCTTAATCATTGTGTTGTATATGTTGATTGCTCTGGTACGTGAATTTTGGTTTCTCTATTGATTTAAATGGCATGTTTTTTATGTAGTATCATGACTTTAGCAGGTTTATTCGAGTAAATGATATAAGCTTCATGTCTTTCCATAAATTAACATGTGGTTAGTTATTCATCTCGTACGTAGTGAAGGTATAAATTCGATGTTTTTCTTATATATAATTCGCACGAAGAATTTGCAAAATACAAAACACCTGCTGTTTCTAAACTAGTTAGAAGAACACAAATATTTTCAAGTAAGCCTATTAAAATATGTACAGTTATATATAACAAGCACACGGCACTAAGAGACTGGGTATGCTTACACATATTGTGATAGAGCATACGTAAATTTAAAGTGTGGTTTTTAAAATGTGATTCACGATCTTGTTGTTATTAATACTGTATTGTTGAATGACAAACAAAAATAAATGTTAAAACAAACCATCAAAGACGTACGCGTTTTATAAATTTTTAAATAAATGTACTTTTTCCGATTGTACAATTATATATTAATAAATGAGAACAAAGTATATGTACATCGTTAGCAATCCGCACTGTTGTACTGATATGTTTCATGTGACACATTAGCAAAGTATTTAGTTATAAATTTCATTTCAGAAAACAGCATTTGATTTTATTGTTATTCATTCTTCAAGTCCTATAAATCATAATAGCGCATAGTCGTAAGTGGTTTCAATTGGATTCTCTGACCCATTTTTCAGACCAGTGTTCAATACATCCTTGGTTTAAGACACAATGTTGTTGAGATGTCAGCCAAGTCTAGTTTATCGCGGTGATATCCGATGAGGAATAAGTCCAAAGATCAAATAACACATACATCAGTGTGTCTCGTTGTTATGCCCCACAAAACAGGACACTTTTATATATATGTTAGAATAGTGTATGATTTTCTTTCACTTTCTTCTTGGGACTGCAATCACAATTGACTTACAATAGTGTGCGTACAAAATAAAATGTACTTAATATGGATTGCTATTTCATTCCAATAAAAATACTAGCTATGTTTCAATTCAAATAGAATAAAAGATAATATAGTTCCGTACATTTTAATTTAATTACTACTTCATATAACTGCACAATGCAAACATTTTGAAGAATGATGGAAATATATAGTAATTTCCATAAAACTTCTAAGAAAGTTGACTAGAGAAATAGCTCGTTCAAGAAGTTCTTAATTGTATACTTTGTTTGGAACTCCATGAATCAGAGATACAAAACTGAAGCAGAATCTTCTGGAAATATGCACACTTCGTTTGGGCAATGAAGCTTTCAATAAAGTTGCGGTGAATTCCATGTAGTAGCTTTTGAGAAATAGCAGGAACACGATAGTTAACAATTGTGCATGTTATAATCATATACTTTCAAACATACTCAAAATTCCATAACTCGAATTCCGAAGTTGTGTTCAATTACTGCCAAGTGGTGCTAAGAAATAGTCCGAATACAAAAGTAATATAAGTACGGTGGGACGATCGGATGGACTTACTGACAATTCAATAATTAATCATGTGCTCGCCGAAGCAAAATTTAGATGTTTTAGGAATAGATCTTTATATGGTATCGCAAGAAGTAAAAAAAATCAGACTTTACATGCACTATTTCTTTCATTTTGATTCCCTAATGAGAATGTCAACCGAGTGCAAGCATGTAAATTACTGTAACTGGGTCATCTGGAAGATGGATATTTGTCAAATGATTCGTGTTATCTTTGTTTTTTAATGATTTCTTTTCGTGTTTTGTGATGACTTTTGCTCGCAAAATCGAGACAATTATATTCAAATTGACTGACGTGTCTCCTAATAAATTATCGGCTTGTTTTCATTCCATCGCACAGATGTAATCATGTTGGTGTAGCCATTTTGTCCTCTAGGGAGCGTTCAAAAGATAGAAGAAGGAACGTCGTAAAATCCACCTAAATACCGGCTATATCTGGTTAGATTAATTTGTTTCCATTGTTTTTATGATAATGATCTTCATTTTGACATTTTAATCTAAACGTCGTCTACATAAGAATAAAATAAAACCGTTGTTATTTGGTGAAAATAACGTCATATGCCGCCCTTTTGGTGGGTTTACATCACCAACGACAACAGTTCATTTAAAACAAATCACAAACATTTCGAATATAAGCTAAAATATAACAAACGAGAACCTTTAAATAGTTCTAAACTGATGTTTTACATTGCTGTCTTGTAATAGCATTCATTCAGATAATTGTATATTATTTGAAAAACAAAAAAATACAAACCATTGGAAGATTTTACATCAACATGACACTCTATACAATTAATGGGGCACAAATGCCTTTGCTGATGTATTTTTTAAACTTAATACCTCTAATGGGAAAATAAATCCTATGAAACCACTGAAGAATAATTTCAAACGTTAATTATAATAACTCATGAAATGTCGTTTAACATTCATATGTATAAGAAATACACGATACGATATGTGAATTTACAGTCGACAGAAGTTTTATCGAATTCACCTTGGAGTTTATAATTGAAATACTCCAAACAATTTATCGTCATATTTATGGTATGTGCTTTGCTTTGCAAGCAAGACTCTACCACTGGTTTATTCTCATGTTTGATATATGATGCTCAACATGCAAAAGGATTTCTAGTATGTGACCCATTAAAATCAAACACTAGTACAATACAAAAAAACAGGTGTGCCCAGATATTCAGGTGTTCCTACAAAGCATTGTGGATGCACTTAGTATTACGATTTTATGGACATTTCTCAAAACTTTCAGAAAACCCGTTGGGTAACCTTTCACGCAAAATGACGTATTTGAAGACAATCTTTTAATTGTCGTAATTTGTGAATAGATAAAGGAACATGACTTTATATATTTCATATACTAAATATACTAAGGGGATAATTGGGATCATTTAGCCAGAACGGAGTGCAACGTACCCTTAGTTGTGTCTATTTAAAGAATTGCAAGCAAACAGGACCTGAAAAGTGAAAAACGATAAGTGTTGTAAAAGTATAATTGACAGTGCTTTACAAAATAAATTATTTAGTATCTAAATATCTTTTGCTGCATGCCATCGATTTAAGAACCGCATATATGTACCATTTTATACATATTTGACATTGCACACAATACTATCCCTTTCTAAAAAATACAACAACTGATGGATATAAGCTGGAATTGCAACACTCTCAGGGAAAAACCGGACTTAAATCCGCAGGCGTACGAATACAGTTTCAGTCGAACGCTTGATCGTGATCGTTCGCGCCAAAAGCTGAAATAATTTCGCAGTTGACGAATGATTTCACAAAATTAGGAATCACGCAATACAATGACGTCATTTGGCTTCTCGGCGTATGAAAAAGGTCACATAGACCGAGTACCCAATCACATTTCAACGTCTATGTAAATATTAAAAAAACGTGATAAGTATCAGTAGGTGGGGTGCGATAAATATTTACTGCGATATTATTTCTTAACACAATCTATTAATGACGTGAACATTAAATATATCTATTGTATAACTGTATACATCTTCGTTTCAAATAATAATGAAAATTACGTACAATCAGCAATCATAGAGTGTACCTTGTTACTAAGGTCGATTCGTTGCCTTTGTATTGGTCAGAGAAGTAAAATAGTGAATACATTCGATCGGCAACGGGCTAAACCTGCCTACACTATTGATCTGATCATAAAAGAAGGTTATTATATCAAAGAAAGTTAGATATTAAAAGTCAAATAATGATGGGAAGAACTACAAGCGGAATCACTGATAAAGCGCTGTGCATTAAAAAAAAACAGCCGTTAGGAAACAAAAACCAAAGATTAGTTGACCTCGTAATATCCAAAGTCTAGAGTATTACTTAAGCTTTTGGTTTGAAATGTTTAATCTTTGTCAGTGTTTAATTTAGATTCGAACCATTGAGACTCGTATGTGCTATTGGGGATTTTACCAAAATCATATGTGATATTACATGATGGGAAACAAACGCTTCAACAATATAATATTATTCATAACTACTAATTACAAGCTCACCTAACAGTACAGCTTTTAGCTCACGTGTAGAACAAACCGATATCATCTCCAATCGTTCGTAAATTAACAATCATCAAAAGCCAATATTTCCTTAACTTCTAGCAATTGACGTAGAACCAACCATAGCACACAAATCAAAATAAAGATCGACAAATCAAATACAGATGACATGGACGATTAAAGTAACACATTAACGCTTTGTTGGTTATGTTACACTTACCTTCTAGTTTGTATGCATGATGCATGCAATGTGAAGTTCATATTGAACTAAATATATTATAATATATTATCATTTTTCCTTTGTGTGCAAGGTTGCAAAGGATTTGTAATGAGC
>VMBQ01000508.1:18765-66144 GCA_007657795.1 Dreissena rostriformis | reverse complement strand
ACTAATATGTTTTATCGTGATTTTTTATTGGTTATCATCGTATTTGTTACGCTCTAATAAATTGATGTGTCAACACTCAAATTTTCACATTTCTTACTCGAAAATGCAGGTGCGCGGATTTTTTTACCACGACACCGGTTGTAAGGACTAATTTTAGCGCAGTGTGAATAATAAATATCCGGTTAATTTGTTATCGCCAATTAAAAACGTTGTTTTGTTTAATAAAGATGTGTTAAAACTTAAAATTTTAATCTTTTCGGCCAGAAATGCCACTCGCCCTGCAGGACGAGCGCTGCCGGAATATTCACTCGCCCGGAGCTGATTTCCACTCGAAATTACGAGCGGGCGAGTGGATTTGTCGAACCCTGTGGTACGTAAAGTTTCAAAGTGGTACATTAAAGGCCTGCTACATAAAAGGACTGGTACATAAGGTGTGACACCCAAAATTAAACATGTTTACCAAGATGTTCCATATGTCAGTTCTTATATGATGTGGTTGATGTTATTTAGTGGTGTAATACATGGTCATGGCACTAATCGGATTCTTATACATATAAGCTTCTTATATTATGTATACGCAATTTATTCTTATGAGTATAACTTAGATCCATACAATCAATAAACTGTATATTTTCTGGCTTTGTAAGTGTTGGTATTGCACAATACTTTCCCCACCCACCTGACTCTAGTGCAACATTTTGACATATGTTTCTGTCAATCAAAATGAGATGGCTGTAAAAATTAACCTTACCAAGAAAGAAATTTCAGTACAAAACATAAAATTACCTTGAAGTATTGTTAATCGTACGAGCTTTAGAAAACAAGAAACAAATCAGCCGGTATTCGGCGGTAACGTTGCGAATATGGCGGCTTCCGTGCGCATGTGTTAGCGGTGAGTACATGAAAATAACCCCTAACAGAAATTCGGCGGTTACAATCAGTCAAATTATGGTGAACCATATTATCACACACACGTTTAAAACTAACTCCATAATCTCAATCATTTTAATTGTTTTCTCTGACTTTATTTTTTTAGCACATGTCACATAAACTTGTCTTAAAATTCATGATTCGACTTTGACCCGAATGCGACAACTCGTTTATTTTGCAAATATTAGGCGCGGGAAACATTGCACAGTTATTATATATAATGACTTAATGATGTTTAGTCAATGTCTTTAAAAGACAATTATTTTACAAACAAAAAAGACATATCAGTACAAATGTTTTGATTTGTCAGAAATTAGTTTTATTTTATTTTTCAGTAAGTAGCTAAAAGTTTAACGAACTCAATAAGTGCGCGTTATTGTATGACTTCAAACAGCATAACTATAACACATATTTTGATTTGACTGTCCAATAATCTTATTTTGGGTAAGAACTTTAATAAAAAAAATATTCATTTCTAGATTTACAAGGAATTAAAAACTTAATTTAATTTTAAACACACAAGGCGCTTAATTTAATTGGTCGCAATTTTTGTGTCCGTTCTATGAAAAATACAAGTGCTTGCATGACGTCCATGCATGTGAATTGATTTGGGCAAAGGGCTGTTTCTGTCTTCTTCGCGTATTTTTTTTGTAACTATAAAAGAAAGCTTTAAAATAAATTGAAGATATCATCGTCAATATATATTTAGGTNTAGGGGGGGGGGGGGACAAAGTGAACTGACATCCGATACATCGACCAACCTCAAGACAAACGCATAAAAGCGTTGTCGTTGTTGTGTGGCTCATTGGCTAGTGTAATGGCATCTTTTTATTATAAATTTGTAAGTCACAAAAGCAACAGTTAAATGTTGCTTGATTTTGAAGATTAATTGTGTTTGATATTAAAACACAAGAGATGGTAAATATAAAAAATCTTATGAAAAAGCGTGTTACTGCTCGTGACAACGAATGCCCGCCCGATAGTTTAGAATTGGCGGAAAATTTTACTTTCATCCTATTTAGGTCATAGACATTAGCAGTCGGTGTAGAACATGTTAAAATGTTGCCTAAAATTACAGTTTGTCTTACAGAATACCATAATATTTCAATTTATTAATTATATAGCATTTGTTGACTAGTATGTGTTCCACTAATCGAACAAAATGCGAGGAATCGTAAATATATGGGGTCGCGTATTTCCGGAGTTGCGTATTTCCAGAGGGCATATATGTTGTAATCGTTTAAGTATTGTGCTTTTGTTGCGCATTAGTAATTTTTACGACGTTTGATGTAAATAATCTTTTAGTATCATATTAATGTGCCGACTTGACGCATCATGCAAATGTCTATACTGCGGGGTTCCTAAAGCAGTATATGAACGCGCAAGAGGGATACACTTTTGCCAAATGCAAACATCCATAGTACCTCTGCCTCCAATGCCCCGATACGATTACAAATGCGGGATAAGATAACTTGGTTTCGACATAAAACCTTTCATTTCCTAGAGCCCCAAATGTCCCGCCGTCTAGTGTCTCCAAAGCCCAACTGTAAATGCGTATACTCTTTGCGACAATGATCAGATATGGGGTACCAAACGTGTCCGCATATGGGATTTAGGGCAGCTGGAAGCGCAATGCACCTCTACCCCACCTCTTAAGAAATTCCTTTAGCCAGGGCCGGCTCCAGTGAGGACTCAAATGGGGGGCACAACATTTGTTCCACTTTACAAATAGGTGGAGTGGCAAAAAGTCAGTGTACACTGAATGATCATATATTAATACGTTGCTACTTAATACAGGTGCTTTCAACAAAAAGAATTTAAATGAAACGCTGTGTATTATTACTTTTAAATATTTTTAGTTTTTTACTCTTTATTTAAATTGCGATTGACATTCAACAGTTCAACCAGTAACAAATACATCGGAAGTTGTAGGTTGACTTCTTCTTCATGATGGGTTATGAAAAAAGTAGGTGTTTAGAAATGCGTAGTTATTGCAAAATAAAAATTGAATGAGCTCTTGAAGAGTCAAAGTAAAATGAAATTCAAAAATAGTCTTAACTATTATATTTTAATTCACTAAATTCAGTAAAATAAATAAACATAATAATTTTCAAAATATACATTAATACCTTTGGCCTGATAAATATTTCAATTAACCTTGTTTATCACGGCTTATAAAAAGCGTGATAAAATGTGAATATTATTAATAGAAAATACAAATTAAGAAAAACAAATCATGAACAGTTCGATTTAGTTCAATAACCTCAATTGAATTAATATCTACAAGTCTAATATAAATCGGAACATGCATATTTTATTGTACGGTCTTTACTTATTATACTATTAGTTTACATTAAGCTGTTAATAAATTAAAACTAAATCTGTATTAGGCGTTTGGATTGGACTAGCAATACTGATCAGACTATGGGCACTACACATTTGAGGTAAATGTATACTCTAATTAAAATGTCAATTGTAAAGCATGTACATATTAACAGGACATACGTTGTTAATTGTTTTGTTTTTTTGGTCAATCCGTGTCTGTGTGCTTATGAGTCGAATTTGTGAAACATTGTTGGAAAATGTTGTCAGGTAGACATATGCTGCACGTATATGTTTGCAATTTTGTGTTCGACACCATATACCACGAAATTCAAAAACCTTGAAGAACATGGCTGCCGAAGTTCACTTAACCATGATCCACAAGTCCAAGACGGCTAGCGACATACAGATGGAAAAATCGTGGCAAAATAAGGTTCATATCACCAGCCTGAGCCATCATGTAGCTCATATTTTGCTTTTTAAGGAAGTTGGAAGTCTTGAACTCGTTTTAATAAGTTATATGCCGGACAACTCAGCACATAATGTATATTGGCATCCCATATGGGTATCACACGATTACTGGTTAAAAAACCCATTTGGGCCCGATATTAGTTGCTTAGATGGCCCTCATACATTTTGATTACGGGGAAGATTTAAAATGGTATTCGCCTACTTATGGATCGTGTAATACAGGTTTTGGTTTCTTTTTTATGTTGATATATTATATCATTACATGCGTTTATCGTCTTGTATAAGTTGCATGTATATTTTCTTAAATTTTGCCACAAAGTCAGATAATTGGTTAATTATATAATATATAAAAATAAATAAAACAACAGAAAACAACGACATAACTCCCAAAAAGATATGTTCATATTTAAGCAACATTACACCTGCTACTAGTCCCAATATGCATTTTTATTCATTACATTGTGTTAACATTTTGTAAATGTTTTATTGGCGTAGGTAATTCGAGCAAATGCAAAATCAAAAGTTCATCTCAATTGTCTCCCCTGCATTGTTGACGACGCATCTGGGCATAACACGGTTACACAGTCTTCAGGAAAGTTGTATAGGTTCAAACTTATCTGAAAGATCAGGCCATAAAAAGTAATGACTTTTCTATAAAACATAAATATATCAGCAAAGCTATCTGAAAAGGGGGTTTAATGCAAGTGCGTAAAGTGTCGTCCCAGATTAGCCTGTGAAGTCCCCACAGGCTTATCAGAGAAACACTTTCCGTTTTTATGGTATTTTTCGTTTAAAGGAAACCTTCTTAGCGAAAACCCAGTTTCGGTGGAAAGTGTCGTCCCTGATTAGCCTCTGCGGACTGCACAGGCTAATCTGGGACGACACTTTACGCACATGCATTCAACCTCCTTTTCACGTGGCTCTTATGTTTCTATTGACATCCAACTTAATTATTTAAAATTATGGTTTCTGCAATCATTCATACAGCTCTGATGGATAGGGTACAGAACATGTCAAAATAATTCATCAGTTCAAACTAAAGATTATAATGCATAGAGGAATAATGAAACTTCAACCAAGCACGCCGTTTGTATGTTTTACGGTAATTATGAATACGGAATGTTTGGCAGTGTCGTTACAATGTGATAATGGGTTTTTGTTTTACTGGTATTGGTGTGAAAACTGGTAAAACTTGAAAACAATAATCCATATACTATTCTTCATGTGTAGATTTTGAAAAAATAACTGTATACCTTCAATTGACACTACTGCATGGGTCCTTCAAAAACCTTAATTGATATATAAAATTATTAGAATGAATATAATGCATACAGTGTAAAATGCAATATTGAGTTTGGATTATGAATGTTGAATAACGACTAAGACTTTCGATTACATATTATTATATAAATATATGTATGTATTATCTATGGCTTATTTGTGTAGAATGCTTTTGCATGTATTTTGACAGTTATTTTCAAAGACAAAAAAATCCATGTAACACTTAGACAACTTTTTCAATTTTGTCATTGAACACCGCTCATTTTCTTCGCACGACTGCATCTTCATACATATATACAGCCCATAGTGATCGTACATGTCAAAAACGAAAGTAATGATTTTCCGTAAAGGTGGAAGAAACAATCAAAATCTATCATTTACATATAAACATAACGCTATAGAAATTGTTAACAAATTTACATATTTAGGCATAGTTTTAAAAACCGGTGGCGCATTTAATGAAGCACAAAACACCCTATCAGGGCAAGCACTTAAAGCTTTATTTACAATGAAAAAATATTTATACAAAACAGATGTGACTGTCAAACACAGGTTAGACTTATTTGAAAAACTTATTGTTTCTATTTTAAATTATGGTAGCGAAGTCTGGGGATTTAACAAAGGCCAATCTATTGAACGGTTACATTTACAATTTTGCAAAAACATTCTATGCGTTTAGAGAAGTACGCAGAATGATTTTGTATATGGTGAGCTGGGGAGGGTTTCCATGCAGAATAATAGACATTTGAACATAATCAAATACTGGATAAAACTATTGCAATGCAATGAAAACAAATTTGCCAAAAAGTTTACAATTTGCTGAAAAACGACTTTGAAAATAACCAAAACAAGACAAATTGGTGCTCACAAGTTAAAGCGCTATTGTGCTCCCTGGGATTTCAGGATGTCTGGATAAAACAGGGAGTCGGAAATGTAAAACTCTTCTTGTCGGCAGTCAATCAACGTCTTAAAGACACGTTTGTGCAAAACTGGTCAAGTCGATTAAGTGACTCCATTAGGGCCCTATTTTATAATAACATTAAATCTTTTGAATTCCAAGAATACCTTAACCTTGTTAACATTAAAAAAAAATCGCATTTGTATAACACAATTACGTGTGTCATCACATAGATTACATATTAAATCAGGTCGATGGAGTAAACCAGTAGTTACACCAGTTAAAAATAGAACATGCTTCTTCTGTGATAAACTTGAAGATGAATACCATTTTATTATGGAATGCAATTTATATACAGATTTACAAGATAAATATATATCAAAGTTTTTTCGCACAAGACCAAGTATGCATAAGTTCATATCATTACTTCAAACACCAAACAGAAAAGTACTTAGAAACTTTGGCACTTATATATTCTATCCTTTTGAGTTGAGAAAACAGTACTTATATCAATAACATGCTCAGTCACATACTACGGATACACTTTTAACACATTCTTATCTGTTTAATAAGTTTGTTGTAAAAAATCTCCACGTCCTACTTATAAGTTTATATCTAACTATTGTCATCCTGTTTTTATATATTGAAACGTCTTTTGCACTTTCTCCACCTATATGTTTATTATCATATACTTTGTATGCGCTGTTTTGTAATTTTTGTTTGTAAATATGTTGTCCTCATGGTTCTTTTGACCATATGGAACTTGTGAAAACAAACTATCAAGCTATCAATAACATGTTTAATAAGTTTGTTGTAAAAGATCTCCACTTTTTTACTTATAAGTTTATATCTACCTTTTTCATCCTGCTCTCATATATTGTAACGTTTTTGTTTTTGTTTTCTCTTTTTTGCACTATCTTCACATGTATGTTTATTATCATATACTTTATGTGCGCTGTCTTGCCATTTGTTGCTTGTAAATATGTTGTCCTCATTGGTCTTTTGACCTTTTGGAACTTGTGAAATAAACTAAACTATCATGCGACTTTCAATCGGCACTCACGAATGAACCGCGATATATGTTGTGTTTTTTTGCAAACCTATTAGCGCACAGGGACTCGATACTCGGTATTTTTTTAATACATGTTCTTCTTCGTGCGGTTTAGAAATAGGTATTTTCAGTTTATATCACTAACACCTTCCAAGAAATTGTCAACCGCTAAAGGTGCAGCAATCAAACAAATATCAATCTGGAGAATTCTAGATAAACAGAGTTTTATCACAGGAAAATTAAATAAGAAATGTACCGTAGCAACGCATAATTCTTTAAGTAAACATGACTGTCTTTAATGTCTTATAACATGTTCCCTTACAAACATGCACAATTAAAAATATACGTCGAAGAAAGCTTTTAGCAAATTATGTTCGACTTTATGATCTAAATAACGTGTGTCTGGCAATACGATATTTTTTTCCCGCTATTTACGACTTTCTTACAATCGCCATTATTTCAGTGTCTGTCAAAACAAAGTGCCGATAAATATACGTAAGTACAACGCAGAGAGTTATTCTGACTTTCTCTGATAACTGTTGCCCCGCACATTTAAGCCGGGTAACAAATAAGCGCAAACTTCGTCAAGAAGAAATAATACATGACATATTTACACTAGTTCGACAACATATACACCTGAGTCCTGTATTTTCTAAGATTAAACGACAGGTTAAAGTTACAGCTGAATACTAAATGACAAATATGAAAACACAAACAAGTGAGTAACAAGAGGCCGTGAGGATTCTTGTACGATCAACCGAGAAACTGTCGCTAAGTGGTATTATTCTCAAGATCTCTGGCTTGGGGCTACTTTTGGCGACATTGGCATAATTTGAACATATGTTGCTTTGCACATCTATGTGAAATAGTTCACATAGCAACCCGGGTTATGCCGATTTTTACTCCAGATGCATAATTTAAACAAATTTAGTAGAGGGCCACTATCTGATATTACAAACACTATATTACACATTTACTAACAAAATATTACACATTTATGCAAATAAGGACTATTTAGGCAACCGCCAAGGCGGGGCAATTTGGACCACAGGTTCATGATTTGAACAATTCTGTTTGATGACCACTTAAATGACCAAATTTAAACGTTTTTTTGTTCAATTTTAAAACCCTGTTATGCCCCTGACATACTTAATCAACGAACCGGAACCATTTGAAAACAAATTCATACAGGACCACATACATGTTCATTGAGGACCATACACGACATATGCCTACGAAGTTTCGTCTAATTCTTGCCAGTTTTTCAGTGGGAGAAGTCGTGTAAAGTAAAGTTTACAGACGCACCCACGTCCAGAACAAACTCACACACAGACGGACGACGGACATCACGTTATCCGTTAAGTCTAGATATTGGTAGTCAGCACTTAGGCTTCTTCATAAAATGTATCGTTAGATTGTAGCATTATGTCATACCTTCACTTGGATTCATACTATTTTTATCGATAATAAAATCAGTGCTCGATGATACAATTCCTAAAATACTTATACAGGAAATATTGCTAACTACAAATGTGTTTTTCGTGTGTATTTACTTTGTTTAGTGCATAATGTACTATGTCTATAGATGTTTTACCAGTGAATGCGCAATGCTCTCATTGAATTAGTATTGAGAATTTAATTTGAGTTCATATTTCATGACCCATCGCAAAATCAGTTTTATAATTGAAAAAAAACACGTAACACACCTATAAGCACTTGGAAAGTTTAAGTACATCCGGGTTTTATTTAATAACCATTAAACCGGAATCGGTAAGCAACGAATAGAAAAGAGTTCAGGTCGGAAAAAGCTTTTAACGCATTATGTTTCAATTTACCATGGAAATAACTCATGTCAAGCAGGCCGACAATTCTTCGGTATTTACAACTTCGGCTCAATCCATGATATATTAATGTCTATTGTATTGCGAATGCGCATATTAAATACAATGTTACTAAAATGCAAGTAATTATTTTGCCTTACCCTGATAAATCATTTTCTAAGCAAACTGTCAATCAAAGTTAGAAATACTGTGGAGCGCAACAACAAACAATTTTACACTTGAAAAAGTAAAACTGAAATTAGTTTATTTGGATGAACGACAAACGCTCACCCGAACATTGAACAGAGATGGTTCAATGAATGGGTGAGTGAGTGAATGAATGAATGAATAAATAAATAAATAAATAAACGAATATATTAATGAATGAATAAATTGATTAATGGATGAATAAATAACTGAATGAATGAAGAGTACATGTATGCGATCATGAAGGAGTGATTGAGTGAGTGAGTGAGTGAGAAAGTGAGTAAGTGAGTGAGTGAATGAATGAATGTAGATTGAAAATTAAAACGCAATCGCAATGTTAAAGAAAGGACAAGGACCATCCTGCTATCGTTTGCTTTATACAGATTTTGAGTAAAAGAGCGAATCAACTTTACTGACCGTCTAATTACAAGGACAGGGCTAATAATGTTTTGCCGTGGGGAATTTGTTACAAGTTTATTCTCACGCGATTTAAACTGACCTGCTTTAGAAAGAGAAGTCATAAAACGTCAGTTGTGCTGTTTGCCAACAATTCATTTGCTGGGTTCGTTAGATCGAAAGTGGCAATACGCATGGAAACACGGTTCGAAAATCGCTCAAGTTATTAGGAACAGGAAATATATTTAAGCCCCGCTATGTGAAAAGGGGGTTTAATGCATGTGCATAAAGTGTCGTCGTCTAAGGCAAAGGCTAATCAGGGACGACATTTTCCATATAAACTGGATTTTTGTCATGAACAGTCTTCATTTAAATGAAAAATGCAATAACAGCGAAAAGTGTCGTCCCTGATTAGCCTGTGCGGACTGCACAGGCTAATCAGGGACGACACTTTACGCACATGCAGTAAACCCCCTTTCCACAGAGCGAGGCTCATTTAAATCAGACTATCGGTGTTGAAATTATTACTGACGTCATGTTTGTGCTACATATATATATATATATATACATACGCTATTAAGACGACTTCTAAAATTGATACTCTCATGTTGGAGGTTTGTTACTCTAAGCTCAAATTAGTACATAAGTCAAAGAAACAATGCAACACGATTTTGACCAAATGATAAAAAGAAATATAAATATAATTCAAAGAACAATGTAAAATTATCGAACATAATGACCCTAAGTAAGAAACTGACTTGTGCGGAAATAGAAAAAAGTGATTTGTGATAACGAGACACGATGAGGTTACTTAGTGTGGTTTTCACAGACACGTAATTATGTTGTTCTACAGATTGGCACTTCCCTGCCTGACAGCTGACACGAGTCAATTGTCCACAGTCTACACGCAAATGTCACGAATATGAGTGTGTTGTTGCACACCAACCATGCTTACTATGTACATTAAATAGTCGACTCAATTTCAAAGATGCGCACATATGAACCATTGATATGCGTTATAGGAATCACAGGAACTCGAGCTGAACACTTAAGTTTATGTCATGAATGTGACGTTGCTGATAATGTTTTACTAAGTATAACAATCATCGAAGGGTCGTGATAGCCTTGTGTACATGGTGTCCGCCTAGCGATCGGGTTCGATACTCATTTGGGAGCGTTCTTAAAATCTCTCGTAAAACACTAAGTACTGGTTCTACACAGGATC
The DNA here is from genome assembly GCA_007657795.1 of Dreissena rostriformis. NCBI lineage: Eukaryota > Metazoa > Mollusca > Bivalvia > Myida > Dreissenidae > Dreissena > Dreissena rostriformis. Next base: position 55,543 of record VMBQ01000508.1, on the reverse strand, counting down.
GGATTCGAAAGTGTCTGACTAAGCCGTACGCTTTTGCCCAATTATCTTATCAGTTATATTTTAAAACGCCGATATTTACACTATGCCAAAGCTACCTACTGTCCCTGACCAGTCTTCGTATGTGTCTGGTCCAACCCTTGTGTTCTAGTCACATTGGACAACGAGGACGCTTTCTTCGGAACCATGCATACGATGCGCTCTAATACTTCAAAGAACTGTTCAATCGCCACGTCTTCGTTGTCTGATGTTGGTGCGTAGACCTGGATGATGGTGATGGTTTAAGGTCTCGCTGTGATACGGATGGAAATGAGATTGCAGGAGACTGGGGTGCAACTGATGACGCTGTTGACTACGGTTACCTCCTTTCTAACGATGAAAGCAACCCCTAGCGATGTTTTTAATCCTCCCCGCTGAACCACATCTTGTGCCCTTTGTATGTTGATGTTTCCCCGAACCATAGCCACCTGACATCGGCTAGTCCGATGATAACCAAGCGCAGTCACTTCAACTCGTGCGTCAGACGAACCGTTCGTTATATGTGGGAGTGTTCTTGTACTTTTAACCGTGAAATTGACATGGTAAGGGCATTTTGAGGTCTGGTAATAATTTAATGCCGTAACTGTTTGCAAAAAACAATATGTCATATTTAAGTGTATGTCGTAAAATAAAGCTTGGGAGGTGAATAGAATCGGCTGTTTGATGGGAAATGTTTAATAAACGCATGAAGTTAAGCATTCATAAAGTGTAATTTATAATTCGTGCCTTAAGAGAGATTACTTAAGATTAAATTAATGATCATCCCAAATGCTAATTTGTCAATCATTTCCAGCTATTTATTTTGTTAAAATCTATTACATAGAATTTTAATANTTTTTTTTTTTTTTAAATAACACATAACATATGTAATATATAATACTTAATATGTTTAAGGTCTTACTGACCGCAATGGCGATTTCGTGCACAATTCATCCAGCATTCTTCTTCTTCGACATACATTTAAGGTTGTCCATTCATCATCAGAATCAGTAAGTCACAGAGTTATTTAAATAATATTAATTTTGTAGAATAACGGCTGGTTAATAATAAAAACTGTAGAGCACATTTAACCACTTATTTTAATAAAACGTAATTATATATAGTTGCCCTTAATTTAAAATAAGTGTGTGTGATTATCCTTTAAAACGGTATTTTATATTGCCTTTAAAACAAAACACATTTTTACAGTTGACATTTATTTGCATGTTATAAGATAGCAAGAACCGTTTGTATTCGTATCGATTGGCGTTCCGAAGATTATTTTCAAACCTGGGATTTTGCACTCGTTGTGTAATGTTTACGCATTGCAAGTCCCAATTATATATATATTTTTTTTAATTAAGTCAAAATAAAGTGGGGAACATTACATTTATAAGTTATCCTTGCTTAAGAACAGAACATGTATCGTATAGAATGATGGTTTAAAATATTTATATGAAAACATTAACGGGAAGTAAAAAAAATAATATATAATTTGTCAAAAGTCGCAAAATTAAATATTATATAAGCTACACAATTCGTAGCAAGACTCTGATCGATTTCTTAAGATTTCATAAGAGGTCATATAAGCACTTTACAGACCCGTAGTCCTGCCTACTCAACACAGAGGCTCGTGCTTAAGAATGAATGCATTAATTCGGTAGGTCATTTTCTACCAACCGTTGAAACGTCCACGGGTCATATTTTGATAAGTACTATCATGGTGGTAGAGGTCATAGTCGAATAGCAATCAATTACATTATAAACAAACCTTATTCACTGTACCATACCAAACTTTTTTAACAAGCTAACCATAAAACCAGTATTTATTTAATTAGTTTTCTTAGGTTTTTTAACCATACTGAAAACCCGAGCCACACAGTGTCATGTTTAATGTCCATATTAATGCGAAACATCGGTCCGTGTTTACTTGAAGCAACAATTATTAATTGCGTTTTGAACGTGTATGCTTAATTACATTATGAACAGTCCACTTCATCGAAACGGTTTTGGGATTAAAAAAAACTAACACAATTTCATTCAAATAGTCACACATTATTCATAATAATGTTCTGTGTGCCTTGGGTCGTGTTAGTTTTAACCTATATGACCCAGAATTTAAAACTTGAGCACTGTCGATTCTATTTCTTTTGTAAAAATAAATATACTTTATTATTATTAAAACAACGATGCATTTTTATTAATTAGTTTTAGCGGATAAAGTTTGAGTTTTATATAAATGATGTTATTTTCCTAAATAAGTCTTTAAGCAATTACAAAAGCTGGGATCACCGCCTTGAAGCGGTTACATCAAAGCATCGGGGTTTTTCCCCAAAAAGTACCAAACTGTATATACACAATAAATGTATACAAAGTTAATCAATTTAGCCCGATAATTAAATTAAATAATTTAAGGCGTTGTTCTTGTCCGTACACTGGCACACCTTGAAATCGATACCAGGAACTAAGTATTAGTTTTTAGTTTAGATCCATGCGTTGCTATTTTCGTACATTGATTTTGTTCAATTTTCACGACTGTACCATAACCTAATAACAACTGAAGAACTTTCACAGAGACGATAACATACACAAAACAAAAACAAGGTCATGTCTCAATGGAGTTACTAATCTGAAACTTCAGTTCATGCTATTCGTCTAAACAACCCTCATTCTCGCCGTGTATTGCAATTAAGGCCGAGTAAGTTGATTCATCTCTCTGCATAGACGTATCATTCATTGTTAGTCTTTACGATGGTATACATAGATAGAAAACCTTATTTATCAACTAGCTTGTATCTTTTCGGATAAGGAATAAGTAGTGTACTTTGTTTAAATTCAGAATTAAAATGTTCTGTTGATAAGCATATTTTTTCTGCAATCTAAGTCAATTAATTATAAGTATACATTCTGTATGATAGTTGGACCTATAAAGAATTAGTCCCATGACGCTTGTATTGAAAGAGCTACGGGATATATTTTTGCGGTCGAATTCAATAATACATGAATTTAAATGTGTAACCAAATACCTCTCACGCATTTGCGTTTTGTTTGTGATTTCGTTTTATAAACGTTATGCTTAAAACCGTTAAGAGATAGCGGTACATGGCCTAATTTCTCCAAGAGGTAAAACCGGGAACATGTGTTCGATTTTAGATCCACAGTTATGTACTTGCACAGACTATTGTGTTTTGTTTGTTTTTGTTCGATGGGAATAAATTACACGTCCTTTCAGTTCGAATATTTATCTGCTAGATACACATGGGGATGAATGTTTCACTTACAAACCATTTCTCAAAATTACCTTGCGAACGCTTCTTATCCGGCACATAAGGGAAACTCAAACTGAAATAATACAACATTAACATCCTCTAATATACACTTCGTATCAGATTTAAAATGTATCCAACTTATGCATGGCGGGTGTAGTTTAAACTTAGTTATTTAAGCTAGATTGCATCGAAGGCCTTAGGGTTATTGAAACGATCTCGAGTCAGTTTCCTGGGTAGAACCAGTACTTGATGTCTTTAGGGAGAACGCTCCCAAAGTGGTGATCGAACCCATGACAAAACACCAACACAAGAACACAAAATATCGATATGTCGACAAATGCCATTGTTGTATCGGTGCGTTTCTATGTTGCACTCGCGTGTTGTCGTTTTGGAGGCCATTAAGCCAACATACCCAAAATAAAGACACGTGGCATTAATTTCGGTCTGGTGTTTTGTCGTTTTGGTGCCCCTTCAAACACGCAAAAACGGCACATTTAATAATCAGACCGCGCTCTGTGAAAAAAAGGTTTAAAAGGCATGTACTGAAAGTGTCGGAAATTATCGATAATTTTCATGTTTTTACCGGAAATACAGAATTAATGTTTTGTTAACATAAAATTAAAAGAACATTTGTTGGATTCGGTGGAATATCGATGTAAATTCACGAGCGATCATATGAAAAATATGCTTTTACGGCACCACTAATTTCCATTGTTGTATTTTGCACATGAATGGGTTTTCGATTGGTAAATCAAAAAAATATTTATAATTGATATTAAACTCTCATTTCGTTAAATTCCTGGCACCCATTTTCAGAACTTTCATTTAAGATATATTTACAAGCGTGAATTCTTTATTTGAAAAATAAATTAATATCGCACTTACTCCCTTGAATGATGTTGTGTCGTAAATTAAAGTTGTATCACACAAAAACTAAATTACACAAATATTGAGAAAAATAAAGAAATACATGATACAGAACATAATTGTGTTATAATTCCAACGCTTTTTCATTTTACTTTGAAAACATTTTTAAAATCAATCAAGATAATGTACTTGTGTTGCATTTACTCCAAATGTTACAACAAAACGGGACTTGGTATTATTCGACGTTATTAATGCGAAATGAAATGAAATCTCGTGTTCTGTATGTTCTAAAATTGTAATTATGTGCGTAAAAACTGTCTTTCACTGACAGTGCATTTTAATGGAAGGAGATTGGTTTGTATCAAACGATACACTTTTATTGCGACTAAAGTAAAAGTTCACATTGTTTACACCTTTACACATGAAACGATAATTTTAATACAAAGTGAATTGCATCTATCCACCACTTTATCGATGGTTACTTTGTAACGAATCATCGGATCCCTTTAAAACGTACTACAAAATTACTGTGAAAATTACTAATTTATGCAAACAATAACATATATCATAAGACGAAATCATATTATCTTTGAACCCGGTGAACTCGTCTAAGCGTTATATTACATTAATGAATATATATAATCACAATTGTTATTATAGATTATACATAGAATCGTCACCACAAACCGATAAAGTAATACATTAAGGGGTGTTGCTGTAGTTTTGCTGATTTTTTTTCCATCTAATAACTTTTTTTCAAAATTTATATTCAAGTACTACATACAAATACTATATGAAAAATGAAATGAAAACATAGGGTCACCGGCCTTGTTTTGATTTTATTCACCATTATAATACATGTACTTTTTCATTAAAACTGAAAAATCTCTAGTTGCATAAAATAATTAATAACCTATGAAATTGACAACATGTAGATATTTTATAAGCTAATATATATCATATACCATTTACTTAAACCACAAACTACCAAAACAATGGAGAACACAAGTTAAATTTTAAGAAATTTAGTTTTTTAATTTTTATGTCCGCCTTAACACGTTTTTTTTTTACTATTTTAACCACAAAAACGGAATTAAAAAAAGTTCTAATAATAACTTTTTGCTAAACAGCTCAAATATGTTCATCTACGTATTGTTATCATAAAACAAAAATAAAAAAAGGGGGTCACCGCACTTTTTACAGANGCCTCTAATTTCAGTATTTCTATAACTCATAAAATAATGTTAAAATCGTAATACTTTCTTTATTGTTTCATTCTCTATTCACCAGATTTTTAGAAACATTTACCGATCAATGCAAAATTGTATTCGTTTTGATACTTGCAAAATTTCTCCGCATGTAATTTTATTTATTATTAGTACCACAGTTCTTATTTTATTTTAATACCTATCAAAGTGAAAAACAATTTTTAAAAACAATATCATGACGTCTTTTTATTTTTTTTTGAAATCCCCATTCTGTTTGCCATAATTTTAGAAAAAAATAGCCTGTTTCCATATCGTATTTTGTCTATCTAATTTCGATGATTTGCAAATGAAACCCATTTTTGATTACGATTTCGTACATCGTACCGCATATGATTACATTCAAATACATTTGAAGTATAACGGGTGATAACAGTGCATTATACTGACTTAAACAATAACGCAATCTTATTCAATTATAGATGCAATGTGTATTTCTTAACGAAAGTTTTTTTTTCCTATATTATCAAATGCTTTTCAAACATTTGGCTTTCATGGTACCGAGTTTGATACATTTTAACATGCCAACGTAGCGGACAATTACATACTGAGATGTTCTCATATAACCAATACCCTATGTTTATTATGTAACTCAAACGTTGTTGAATCTGAATATCACTTCTTTCTAACTTGCCCAATCTATAAAGATCTACAAACAAAATATTGTATTCTATCAAACTGGCCAGATTTAACGAAATTAAAAAACATACTCTCTTGTCAACATAATAAAGTAATAAAGAATGCTGCCAGATTCATAACTGATGCCATGAAACTCCGTGAGGAAAAAATACAAGCATTTGCTGCTTCTTAAATAAATATTGTATGTAACCTAATTATATTCAATTTTTCTATATGTTTGCTCTTTTCCTTTTTTTGTTGTTGTTGTTAATACGTACATTTTTGTACATAATGTTTGAACACTTTCATTGTAGTTTGTGTTTGTTTATTTGCATGATGGTATTTGAATTATACTGATGCACTTTGATTATACTTTGTTTACTTGTATGTAAATGGTCAAAGGCGTTTTGCCGATATACCAAATAAAAAACTTGAAACTTGAAACTATGAACTCATACAACACTATACGTTAAGAGTGTGTGGAACAGCCTGCGTCAGCACTTAAGGATACAAAAACGCGAAATATCTCAATATGTATACTGTCTGAGTAGAGTAGGTATATTTTATACTACAAAGAGTCTATATAATTGTCTGTGTCCCACTTATTGTACATCTTTGAAAAATAAAATGAAAATTGTATTTTACTATTAAAATATAGGATGTGTTGTTATACTGTTATTAAATGTATTGTACCAGAACACACCAAATTATTGCCGTTGATAATTCTGATAACAACCTTGAAAATAAATAGCTCGTGTCAAAGAGCAATTAATTAAGAAATAAAATCACCTTGTGGCCGTACACTTCATGTTTAAATAATGAAGTCAATTGTTGGTGTTATGTGAATGGGTCTAAAACGCACGCAGGTGCATGTTATCATTATACCCTAATGCGGGACTGTGCAGTGCACAATAGACATATATCTTTATACACCGTGTTTTCCCCGTGTGTTTTTGTTTTCCTATTGCAGTTCGATTGGAATACGCCCTTTTATTTCGAATACTTGTCTGATAGATACAAATGGGGGATGACTGTGTAAAGTACAAACCATTTCTTACAAGAACCTTGCGGACGCTTCTTAATCGGCACATAAGGAAAATTCAAACTGAATATAATACTACATCAACATCCTCTAATGATTTAAAGTGAATCCAATTAATGCATGACGAATTTAAAGTGCCCAAAAAAGCCATCACGAGAACACACACGATCGATATATCGACAAATGCCGTTATTGTCTTATCGGTGTGTTTCTATGTTATTCTCGCGTGTTGTCGTTTTTTGAGTGAATTTTGCCAACATACACACAATAAAGAAGTGACATATATGTCGTTCTTGTGTTTTGTCGTTTAGGTGCCCTTCTAACACACCAACACGAAACAATTGTCGCAATTTCATAAGTGTCGGATCGGTGCGTTTATTTGCCGCTCTTGCACGTGATTGTGTTTGCGCTCTTCAAACGCAACAACACGATGTGGCAGAAATCATCCCCTATAGAAAACAGAAAATGTCAGACCAATTCGTCATACATAAAAGCATGCCCAATTCGTTCACACGCATTTATCGAAAAGACAATTTGTAATCAAGTACTACCATTGTATTGTTTAATACGAATGTCAATGAATGAATCGCGCATTTCCTAATTTCCCAAATGTATGATTTGAAACACTCTAAATCGCATTTTCCGGGAATTCTAGACGCACAGCTGCAATACGTCGCACAATTAAGCTCTAGCCGAGACCTTTGTATGTCGACAAATAGCATTTCTATATCACTAATGACAACCGCTGCCATGGCTAATATTCGGAAGAACTGGATCGGATAAATGCGTTTACTATGTGGGGAGAATCTCACAACATGTTTAAAATACATTTTCCTGAAATACATAAATAAGGTGCAAGAGGTAGATTGACCTCCTAAAGGGAGTGTTTTCGATGTAACTATCAAACTTTTGATTTTTCAAGCGTCAACCAATGCATGAATATGAACTCGGAATTAAAAAAAAATATTATTACACTATATTGAAATTGTTGCAGACCCTCCCCTTGTGGCTGTGTGACTTATGAACAAATCTGCACATGGTATTGGGTTTCCATAAGTGTATTTTGCACATGAATGGATTTTCGACTAAACGCATACATATTATTAATACTTGAAATAAAACTCTCATTTCGTTGAATTCCTGGTGGCAATTTTCAGAACTTTCATTTAAGATTTATTTATATTCGTATTGTCTTTTTTTTGAAAACAATATCGCATGTTTTCGCTTAAATGATGTTGTGTCGTTAAGCAAAGTTGTATCATTAAAAAAACTCAATTACAAAATATTGAGGAAAATAAAGAAATGCAACATAGTTGTGTGATACGTATAACGTTATATACTTGTTACTACGAAAACATTTTAAAAATGTGACATCAAACAATTACTTCTGCAATATTTAACAGCACGAGATTGTGTTAACACCATCTCCACAATGATGCGTTTCAACACTCGAAATGTGTATTTGCTTTAACTAAATTAATCAAGATAATGTAATTGTGTTGCATTAAATCCAAATTGTACACTAAAACGAGACGTAATATGATTTGACGTTATTAATTCGAAATGAAATAAAAAACTGTTGAAATGTTGAAGTGAAACTTTTGTGGTGTTTTTGTAATTTGAGATTATAATTATTATAAATTCGTGTTCTGTATGCTACATAAAATTGTGATAATGTGTATACAAACTGTCTTTCAATGACCGTGCATTTTTAAGGAATGCGATAGGTTTGTATTAAACGATGAACTTTTATTGCGACTTAAGTAAAAGTTCACATTGTTTACACCTTAACACCTTAAACGATTATTTTAATACAAAGTAAATTGCATCTATCCATCACTTTCTTGGTTCTTACTTTCAAACGAATCAACGGGTCCTTATTAAAACGTACTACATAATTACTGTAAAATTACTATCTTCTGCAAACAAAACATAAATCATAAAACGAAATCACATTATCTTCGAACCTGGTGAACGCGTTTAAGAGTTATATTACATTAATGAATTATGATCCTTCATTAACAAACGAGAATTATAGAATCGTCACCACAAACCGATAGAGTAATTAAATGTTTTTCAATGAGGCTCTCATATTGGTTGACACATGACGAAGAACAAATGGATTCATGTAATGTAATCAAAGAGTTTGTATCTGATAACGTCAGTGATATATCTTTGCAAACACATACTTCGAATTGGGAATATTTGAAAGTATAAAAAGCAGTTGCATTCATAGCGTTTACATTCAGTATTAACAATTTTAACGTTTCGAGAGATTTAAAAATAGCAAGGGACATGCCTGTGATATAAGCTCATGTTACACGTGTTTATCTTCAGTTTTATTTATATTTTTGTTATGAATAGTGTACTTTAATTTTATTTTACTTAATTTTAATAAGGTTTTTTTTCTTTCATATTAATCTCGATCGCTTTCAAATACAGTTGATGCATATTACTCTCAATAAATGAATGTGTGGCGACAAAATAAAATTAAAGCCTACTGAAATTATTTGAATGTTTATACGAGAGTATATCTTGCCAATAATTTAAATACCTTATTCCTCAGATTTATATTTTTAATTTATAAATTTTATTGTTTTTAAAAATGTCCAAAATGACGCATTACATCTGTAAATAAAAAATAACAGACTGACTATTCGCACTTAAAGTTGTGGTTTTTAATGTTCTGACAATATATCGGATATGTCCAGATTTTATAAATTGGATACGTGTAGACGTATCAGGCAATTAGTCTTGAAACACGTTCACCAAATATAAATTCGCGTGTTCGTTGTGAATACTAACTTTTTTCAATTTACCCAGTAAGCAACCTGATATTTGTTTGTTCAATTCCTATTCCCAGATGATACGCGAGCCACGTTCATATTTTCATGATAAAAAAGATCACTTTTAATGATTTCATCCTCACAATACATGTCAGCTTATTTCAAAAGTTTACAATTTATCTCTAGAGTAAACGATTGTATGGTAATTCATTTGTGCAACGTTAATTATGAATAGAATAACGGTAAACAACACACACAAGCGTTAACATTTATCTTATCAAATAAGAGACTTTGGCGTTATCCTCAATAAAACCTTTGTGCTATGTAAATAATGTAACAGAATTAAAGTAAACAACACCATCAAGCGTTTAATATTGCAATGTTATCATTTATCGGATAAAATAACATAATACGTTTTTATCCTCAATACAAATTTCAAACAAAAACAAACATAAAATAGGTTAACAACCTTCGGATTTTATCGCCATTTTTTTTTGTTTGTTGTCAGTGGTAGTTTTATGTATTGTTATCTTATCATCATGTATTGTCACAAAATATAATACATATAACAAAAGTATTTTGAGAAACATAATAAAAATTAAATATCATGTATACATGTAAACTCATTTGCCAACCTATGCATAGATATGTCCTGGTCCGTTAACATCCAACATTAAATGCACAAACCTTTGTATGTGGTTTTGTACTTGTTTTTGATTTACTATAAATTTGCTATTTTGTATACCTTACGTTCTTATATGGAAGCCGGCACTATTGCTCAATCATTTAGAAAAAAATGACATATCAAAATTGTATTGAGAGGAATTAATAAGGTGTAAATTGAAATTAAGATACACTATATTTTACTGGTTTTTAAACTTATAATAATATAACAACATAACGAGTGTTGTTTTCTGCACGACCACAAATACTATTTATATGATAATGTTTATTAAAATAAGAATACCAATTGATCAGGTCTGACCAAAAGAAATAGCCACATACATACAAGGTAATATCCAAATAATATTCAAAATATGACAAGAACATAAACTGAAAGAAAAATACATGAGATAGTACATGTTATGTTAATAAAAGAACAAGATATCTCACTACTATGCATATAATACACCATCTCGTTAAGTACTTAAAGCCTTAATGGCAAATCGTGTTAATTATCTATGTGGTTGTTTATTAATTTTAAAGGGACTTTTTCACAAATTATGGCAGGTTTTGTAGTGAGTAATGTAATGCTTTAAATTGATCAATGTTAATATCGGAACTAAACAGCTCCGATAAATAACAAGAAAAAAATTGAAGGAAAAAAAAGGAAAACAAGCTAACCACACGCCGAAACCAATCAGCAATTCGTGCTTCGATATGAAGCCATTTACTGTTTACTTTATAAAAGCAATCCACGTAATGTCACAAAATATAATGATAACAACAGACATCTCCAAATTTTTTAATCGTTTCGTGTTTGTAGTGCTTTATAATTTTATCAATTTCTACATATGATTATTCCTAAACGAAAATGTATTTTACGTATGAGTCTTAGTCATAAGTGTTATTGCGCTCACAGATGTACATTGTTCATTTATGTTTTGAATCTTTGATAAAAAGTTGGGAAATTCTTATTTTGACGAACTGTGAACAAGTATCTTTAAGGCCTCTGTTGGACAGCATCACTCATTGACCAGAGACAGATGGAGTAAAAAAAAACAAGACACGAGGCAATGTCCTAGAAGTGTAACTTACCGGAATATTGTGTTGATAGAATGTGTCAAAACCAATACTTGCTGTTTAAGTTCATTAATGCCCCATTACTACTCCAAATCAACGAAAATGTCTGAAACTGAAACTGATTAATTTGATTAAACGCCATTTTGTATGCGAGCATATTCAATGGCGTTGTACATGTAAATATAACATAAAACTCATAGAAGTTATGAGGTAAAAAGCTGACACCATATAAATAATGGTAGTAACTAAAATCTGATAAACACTTTAAAATAACGAACCTAAATACTTTTTACTACTTTTTTTTTACTTTGAAACCATGAAACGAAAATTTCGTACAATATTTCGTAAAATAAAGTTAAACAATAAAAATCAGTGTTCCATAAAGCTATTGCCAAAATTTCAACGCCAGATGTGGTCTGGTTACATAGTTGTTTGTAGATATAAAATTCACGTTTTTATTTTGTTGTGACGTAATTTATTCCATTTTAATTGCCCGCAAATATATTTATTCATACGACACAAGAACACTAAAATGGTACCATGTTACGGGTATGTCTCGATAAACACCTAAGCACGTTAAGTGCATTTACCAGAAAAATAACCTACATTTTGTATTCTAGTACCACGTTCGGATTATCCAATACAAATGACAGTAAATGAATGACACATATACTTATTTTCCAGTTATATGATTTGAAACACTCGAAATCGCATTTTCCGGGAATTGTAGACTCACAACTGCGCGAAAATCAACTGATCTCTTGTCGGGACTTGGTCATGTCAACAGACGGAATTTCTGTATGACGTATGACAATCGCTGCCATTGCTAATATGAAGATCTGTACCAGAAAAGTGTGTAAAATATATGATGCGAATCTCTGAATTCTAGATGGGTATTAACTTGCGTTAAGTCGTAATTCGTGTGTCTTATGGTAAGGCAACAACTTCATGTTGTTCGGTGATTGTTATGTCGTTAACATTGACATCAAAATTGATAAATGTGCACCGTTACAGATTAACTATAAATGTATGTACTATTTCGTAAAATTATATCTCCCTTGAATAAAGACCAATATTAAACATTTCAGTGCCATTAATAAGTACATAGACGGATAAACACATCCTGTCTCAGATAAATATAAACGAGTCTTTAATTTTAATGCGATTTTCCATATCTTTTAGAAAAAGGAAATTTATAATATACACGTATTTTCAAACAACGATGTGAAACATAGAGACGTCGTCAAAGAATGATATTACGGTTCTGTTCGAACCATATAATACATAATTCATTATGTCCCATGCTAGCTATTGAGACTTTCATACAGCGAAACGTCGGCACCAACCGCTATAGTAATTAATTAAGAGTTGTGTAGAGAAGTTATCATATTGATTGCAGCCTGATGAAGAACAAACGGCAGTCTGTAATGTAATCAAAGAGTTCTGATTTGATAACGCTAGATATATATATATTTCTAAACAAAGATTCAATCAAATTGCGAAACATTCAATAGACATACAAGAAATGCGAACGGAAAACAGTAACATTATGCGAAACTTTTCTGCTTTAGATTTGATTATTAAAACGGGCATGATTGATCTTACACAAGGCAATCTTAATTCTATTAACCTATTGTTTTTTAAGCAATTTAAATTGATTAATGGTGTTTTTTTTCATTTTTATTTCCAAAAGACCTTAACACGACTCGAATATGAACACGGTAAGTAAAATAAAATAACATGTAAACCCTTATAATCACCATTTGTTCAATGGGATTTTGTCATATCCATTTTTGTTATACACGGAACACGAACCATAACAAACACCGATTTAAACTGGGATCGCTGCCTTGAAACGGTCAATTCAAAGCATTGAGTTTTTTTTTCAGAAAGTACCAAATTGTATATACAAGATACATGTATACACAATAAATCAACTAAGACCGATTATTAAATTAAATAATTTAAGGCGTTGTTCTTGTCCTAACAATGTCACACATTGACATCGATACTAGGAATTAAGTGTTAGTTTTTGGTTTAGATTCATGCGTTGCTATTTTGGTACATTATTTTGTGCAATTGTCACGACTGTACAATAACCTAATTGAATCTAAACGAGTTTAACAGGGACTATTACACACACACACAAAAAAAAGATCATGTCCCAATAGAGTTACCTATCTGAAAATTCAGTTCAAGCTTTTCGTCTTAAAACAACCCTAATTCTCATCCTGTAATATATTTAATGCCGAGTTGGTCGATTCATCTCTCTACAAAGACGTNAGTACTGGTTCTACACAGGATCGGATTCGAGAGTGTCTGACTAAGCCGTACGCTTTTGCCCAATTATCTAATCAGTTATATTTTAAAACGCCGATATTTACACTATGCCAAAGCTACCTACTGTCCCTGACCAGTCTTCGTATGTGTCTGGTCCAACCTTTGTGTTCTAGTCACATTGGACAACGAGGATGTCTTTCTTCGGAACCATGCATACGATGCGCTCTAATACTTCAAAGAACTGTTCAATCTCCACGTCTTCGTTGTCTGATGTTGATGCGTAGACCTGGATGATGGTGATGGTTTAAGGTCTCGCTGTGATACGGATGGAAATTTTAAATGATATCTTTACCTATGTTAAATAAGTCCCATTACGCTCGCATTTAAAGAGCTTCATGGTATGTTTTAGTGGTCAAATTCTTCAATATATGAATGACAATTTGCAGCAAAATACGTCTCAAGCATTTAAGTTTTGTTTGTAATTTCATTTTATAAATGAAATTCTTAAAACCGTTTCGAGATAGCGGTACATTGCATAATTTCTCCTAAATGTAAAATCGCGAACATGTGCTGAATTTAAGATCCACAGTTTATTTGCTTGCACAGACTATTGTGTTTTTGTTTTCCTATAGCAGTTCGATGGGAATACGGTACAAGCCCTTTCATTTCGAATACATGTCAGTTAGATACAAATGGGGATGAATGTGAAACTTACAAACCATTTCTAACAAGAACCTTGCAAACGCTTCTTATCCGGCATACAAGGAAAATTCAAACTGATACTAATACATGTACTACATTAAAATCCTCTAATGTACACTTCGTTTCAGATTTTAAGTGTATCAACTTTATGCATGGACGGTTTGAAGTGTGCCAACACGCCAACACGCCACCACGAGAACTAAAAAGGTCGATATGGCGACAAATGCCGTTATTTTCGTATCGGTGCGTTTCTATGTTGTTATCGCGTGTTGTCGTTTTGGAGTCACCAAACCAATCACACAAATAAAGACACGTGGCATCAAAGTCATTCTAAAGTTTTGTCGTTTCAAACATGTCAACACGAAAAAACGACACATTTCATAATTTTCGCATTTATTTGCCGCTCTGGGAAATGGTTGTGATGACGCTCTTCAAACGTTGGAATACGATGTAGCAGTAGAACATCCTCCATAGAAAACAGAAAATGTCAGACCAATTTGTCATACATCAAAGCATGCCAAATTCTTTCACACGCATTTATCAGAAAGACAATGTGTAATTAAGTACTACCATCGTATTGTTTAATGCGAATGTCAGTGAATGAATCGCGAATTTCCTATTTCCCAAATGCATGATTTGAAACACTGTAAATCGCATTTCGCGGGAATTCTAGACGCACAACTGCAATACGTCGCACAATTAAGCTCTAGCCGACACCTTTGTATGTCGACAAAAGGCATTTCTATATGACTAATGGCAACCGCTGCCATGGCTAATATTCGGAAGAACTGGATTGAATAAATGCGTTTAATACATGGGGTGAATCTCAGAACACGTTTGGAATACGTTTTCATAAAAAACATAAATACGATGTAAGAGTTAGATTGACCTCTTAAAATAAGTGTTTTCGATGTAACTGTAAAAATAAATTTTAGTTTTCTCAAACTTGAACTAATACATGAATATGAACGAAGAATGCTAAATATAAATTAATACACTATTATATTGTAATGGTGCCATAAATCAAATCTTGTTTGTTTACGCCGATACCGATATGTTTACTCGTATTTGTTGCAGACCCGACCCTCGTGGCTGTGTGACGTATGAACACATCTGCACGTGGTGTTGGATTTTCATTAGTGTCTTTTGTACACGAATGGGTTTTCGATCATACATATGCACACTATTTATAATTGATATAAACTCTCATTTCGTTGAATTCCTGGTTCCAATTTTCACAACTTCCATTCCAGACTTATACATTAGCGTGTATTCTTTTTTTCAAACAAATACCTCGCATACTCTTTTAAATGATGTTGTGTCGTAAAGCAAATTTGAATCACACAACAAACTTAATAACACAAATATTGAGGAAAATACAGAAATACATGATACAGAACATAGTTGTGTGATAATAAAATTGTAATGTTATTTTCTTGTTACTGTGAAATACGTTTTAAAATCGTGACATCAAAACATTATTTCTGCGATATTGAACAGCACGAGGTTGTGTAGACAATGAAAACCGACACTTTTGCTCAATCCTTTATGAAAATGAAATATCAATATAATATTTGAGAATAATTAATATGGTATAAATTGTATTTAAGATACAACATATTTTATTGGTATTTAAAATAATAATAATATAACATTAAAATAATATGTTTTCTAAACAACCACAAGTAGACTGTATATGATCATGTTTGTTAAAATTTGAATACCAATGGATCAAGTCTGATCGAAAAAAATATCCGCATAAACAAAGTATAATCCAAATAATAATTGAAATATGAGAACATACGAGGAAAGCAAAATGCATGAACTATTCAATATTCTGTAAAAATTAGGACAGGGTTTGTCACTTACTACGCATATAATACAACATCTCGTTAAGTACTTTAAACATTCAATATCAAATCGTGTAAGATATCTGTGTTGTTGTTCGTTTCCTTTAAAGCCTCTGCGACGTTAGACAGCATCATCATTGACCATAGACATATGGAGTATAACAAAACGCAACAGTTTTTCGGTAGTATGTTTGTCAAATAAATTGACGGAGACAAAGCTGCTTGTAACGTGGTGCCTTTGTTTTAAAATATATTTGACGGAAGAGAGGTTTTGTGGAGTTAATAGTTCAATATGTAAATATTCTTTCTACCACGTATTATTTTATTAATTGAACAAAATAACAAGCTATAATATATAAATATGTTTATAAAACAACAATTCAAGCAGTGTTTCCTAAGAACATTCTCCACATAAAAACACGTAAATTCCACGCATCGGATTGGATACAATAATAACCAGAACATTGTCAGAGATCAACGCAAATGTGTTTTATGCAACCTAAATGATAACGAGGATGAATATCACTTTGTACTGAAATGTCTTTATTATGCCGATGCTAGGAAAACATTAATTTCAAAGTACTATAGATCTCGTCCAAATATATTCAAGTTAATCGAAATACTTTAAAGTTCAAAACAAAAAAGCGTTACGAAAAAAAGCCATGTTTTGTTTAAAATGGTTTTAAATGCATGGAAATGTCTATATATGTTTTTTTCCACAAAGACAATAAGCACAGAATGTTAATACTTGTTGCAATTATTAAACTACTTTTTGACTATGTCGTCATTATGTATTAACCTCATCCATGTGACATTCTCACGAAAACATGTTTTTTTTTCGTTCCTTTTTTAAATTGATCTTTCTTTGAGATGGTGTATATTTTGTATATAATTAAGACGCATGCTGTTATTGCATATGTATGTTAATGAAAATTAGCTGAATATATGGTTAAAACTAAACTATTCTGATTCTGATACAATAGCAACGCTTCTGTTCCTGCTTATCATCTGTTTTCCTTATACACTTATGTAGTGAAGTTATTTATGATAAACATTTAAGGAAAATGTAGGTTTCTGATATTTAATAGTTGAATTCCATGGTCATTTGATTTTAGCCAGAATATCAAATCAACCTTCGCTATGCTATTGTAACGTTTGTTTTGATTTAAAGATGTTTAAGGAAGATACATTGAAACCTATTTTAATGCGAATACAATTACAAATGCAATACAGAGACTCTGCTCACTCTTCTGACTTAACACTTAACATTATTAGATTAGTAGTTGATACTTAAAGGTTATATTTCTATGCGAACAAAAAGTTTAAAGTACAAGAGAGGACTGTCTTATTCCTTTAAAATTAATATAATATTTTGGCAAAATAGCTTCATTCGAATTCAAACACCCACATTCGAAATATACATGATAATTTATTGTATGAATTGTGAATACATAGACACAGTGCACGTCCATATTCTTTGTATGCTGAATACAGTATTCCAATTTTATTAACTGTAGCTACTTCGAGTTGCAAACGCAAATGAAAACGAGCGAACGAGACATCGTATACTTTTCTTAATGTACGGTCGGGGGCACAGTAAATTCTGTAAGCAGGGAATTCTAGACAATCAGCATTAACTGAGACCTAAGTGCCTATATGCTATGTTTTCACGGGGCGATTTATAAGACACGAAAACAATCTTTTTCATACCAAGAATTTATGTTTATGCTACAAAACCTAATAGCAATCGATAATATATAAATATGTATATAAAAACAACAAAACAAGCAGTGTTTTTGAAGAACATTCTCCACACAGAAAACATATCCACGCATCGTAATAGATACAAAAATAACGCTTCTGTAGTTGCTTATCATATGTTTTATGTATACGCCTCTGCAGTAGAGTTATTAATGATATATATTTAAAAAAAAGGTAGGTTTCTGATATTTAATAGTAACGCTGGTTTGAATTGCATTCCATATTCATCTAATTTAAGCTAGAACATCAAATCAACCTTCGCTATGTTATTTGTTTGTTTTGATTTTTTGATGTTTAAGGAAGGCAGCTACAGATTGAAACATGTTTTAATTCGAATGCAATTTAATAAATAGTAATGTGTTACCTATTTAAACAACACAATGCACATTTTTTTTTAAAGAAATGAATGGTTCTATTTAAAGGGACTGTAAACCACGAATGACGAAAAAAGAAAAGNAAGTACTATAGATCTCGTCCAAATATATTCAAGTTAATCGAAATACTTTAAAGTTTAAACAAAAAAGTGTTACGAAAAAAAAACATGTTCTGTTTAAAATGGTTTTAAATGCAAGGAAATGTCTATATATGGGGATTTTTTTCCACAAAGACAATAAGCACAGAATAATGTTAATACTTGTTGCAATTATTAAACTACTTTTTGACTATGTGGTCATTATGTATTAACCTCATCCATGTGACATTCTCACGAAAACATGTTTTTTTTTCGTTCCTTTTTTAAATTGATTTTTTATTTGAGATGGTGTATATTTTGCATATAATTAAGACGCATGCTGTTATTGCATATGTATGTTTATGAAAATTAGCTGAATATATGGTTAAAACAAAACTATTCTGATTCTGATACAATAGCAACGCTTCTGTTCCTGCTTATCATCTGTTTTCCTTATACACCTATGTAGTGAAGTTATTTATGATAAACATTTAAGGAAAATGTAGGTTTCTGATATTTAATAGTTGAATTCCATGGTCATCTGATTTTAGCCAGAATATCAAATCAACCTTCGCTATGCTATTGTTACGTTTGTTTTGATTTAAAGATGTTTAAGGAAGATACATTGAAACATATTTTAATGTGAAAACAATTACAAATGCAATACAGAGACTCTGCTCACTCTTCTGCCTTAACACTTAACATTATTAGATTAGTAGTTGATACTTAAAGGCTATATTTCTATGCGAACAAAAAGTTTAAAGTACAAGGAAAGACTGTCTTATTCCTTTAAAATTAATATAATCTTGTGGCAAAATAGCTTCATTCGAATTCAAACACCCACATTCGAAATATACATGATAATTTATTGTATGAATTGTGAATACATAGACACAGTGCACGTCCACATTCTTTGTATGCTGAATACCGTATTCCCATTTTATTAACTGTAGCTACTTCGAGTTGCAAACGCAAATGAAAACGAGCGAACGAGACATCGTATACTTTTGTTAATGTACGGTCGGGGGCACAGTAAATTCTGTAAGCAGGGAATTCTAGACAATCAGCATTAACTGAGACCTAGGTGCCTATATGCTATGTTTTCACGGGGCGATTTATAAGACACGAAAACAATCTTTTTCATACCAAGAATTTATGTTTATGCTACAAAACCTAATAGCAATCGATAATATATAAATATGTTTATAAAAACAACAATACAAGCAGTGTTTTTGAAGAACATTCTCCACACAGAAAACATATCCACGCATCGTTATAGATACAAAAATAATGCTTCTGTAGTTGCTTATCATATGTTTTCTGTAGACGCCTCTGCAGTGAAGTTATTAATGATATATATTTAAAAAAGGGTAGGTTTCTGATATTTAATAGTAACGCTGGTTTGAATTGCATTCCATATTCATCTGATTTAAGCTAGAACATCAAATCAACCTTCGCTATGTTATTTGTTTGTTTTTATTTTTTGATGTTTAAGGAAGGCAGCTACAGATTGAAACATGTTTTAATTCGAATACAATTTAATAAATAGTAATGTGTTACCTATTTAAACAACACAATGCACATTTTTTTTTTAAAGAAATGAATGGTTCTATTTAAAGCCTATGTGATTTTGTTTTTCATATATGGTTATGAACCGACTGTGTTCACTCTTCTGTCTTAACATTTAACAGAACAAGATATTAGTATTGGATACTTATAGGTTATATTACGATGCGGACAAAAAGTTGCAAGTACAGGTAAAGACCGTCTTTTTCATTAAAAATTTACTTCTGGTAAAAATATCTAAATTCGAAATCAAACACCCACATACGAAATATACTTGATATTGTATTGTATGAATTGTGATTAAATCGGTACAGTGTACGTACACATTCTTTGTATGCCAATTACAATATTCCCTATATTTTGAACTGTATCTACTTCGAGTTGCAAACGCAAATGAAAACGAGCGAACGAGACAGCATATAATGTCCCAAATATACGGTCGGGGGCACAGTAAATTCTGTTAACATGGCATTTTAGACAATAATCACGAACTGAGACCTATATTATGATATGCTTTCACAGACTGATTTATTAGAGACGAAAACAATCTTTTTCATACCAATATTTTGTGTTTATGATAAAAAACCTACAAACAGGTTTCAGCGTTTCAAGGTATTCATATGAAATAAAAAATTGCCAATCATATACATAATTTTAGCGTTTGGAACAATAGTCACATACTCATTTAAAAACTTAGATATATAGATTCACGACACTTCAACCTTTTTTGTAGGATAAGTTAAATGTATCAAATGAATCGTACACAGTAAATGATTTAAATGTCAAATGCATACGTAATACATTGTAAAAAAAATAATTTAGAGATATTTAACAGAAACCCGTCATTTATGCAAAAACGTATTATAGCAGAAGCAAAACGCATCTATCAACAATGTAATAAGAAAGTAAACAGTTATGTCTCGATTTGCACCAAAACACGTAAAGTGCATTTACCAAAAAAATAACCTGCATTTGGTATTCAAGTACCATGCTCGGATTAATCAATATAAATAACAGTGAATGAATGACCCATATACTTATTTCCCAGTTGTATGATTTAAAACACTCGAAATAGCATTTTCCGGGAATTGAAGACTCACAACTGAGCGAAAATCATCAACTGATCTCTTGTCGGGATTTTGCCATGCATACAGACAGAGTTTCTGCACAAGAAAAGTGTGTACAATATATGCGACGAATCTGTAAATTATTGAAGGGTTTTAACTTCCGATACGTCGTAATGAAAGTGTCTTATGGTTAGACAACAATGTCACGGTGTTCGGTGATTGTTGTGTCTTTTACATTGACATCAAAATGAATAATTGTTTACCGGAACAGTTTGAAACTAAATGAATGTGAGATTTCTTGAAATTCAATCTTTTTTCAATTAATACCAAACAATTTCAGTACCATTTATAAGTACATAGAGAGATAAACGATTCCTGTTTCAGATAAATACAAACGAATGTCAAATGTTAATTAATGCGACTAACCATATTGTTCAAAAAAGGAAATGTATAATATACACGAATTTTCAAACAACGATGTGAAACATAGAGACGACGTCACAGAATGATATTACTATTCTGTTTGTACCATATAGTGCATAATTCATTATGTCCCATGCTAGAATCGAGACTTTCATACAGCGAAACGTCGGCATCAATCGCTATAGTAATTCATTAAGAGTTGTCTAGAGAAGCTATCATAATGATTGCAGCCTGACGAAGAACAAACGGCAGTCTGTAATGTAATCAAAGAGTTCTGATTTGATTACGCTAGAGATATTTCTTTATAAACAAAACATCCACTAGACATAAGGAAATGCGAACTGAAAACTGAAAACACTAGCCTTATGCGATACTTTTCAGCTTTATATAAGTTTACTCAACGCGTATAACGTAGCTTCAATTGCATGTAACAATACCAAAAAGCATTTACTGTGCATATAGATTCTTATTTGGTGTATAATATGAAACTGCAAAGTTAATCGCGATCTTTAAGAGAGGCATGTATATTTCATATCTACGGATCACGCTTAAAAGAGGACAAACACAACACGTTGCATTTCATCACTTGATTGCCCCTACGAATTCTCATCATTTGTATAGTCACAACGAAAACCAATAATAGTGAAAACTCCATGTTCCCTTCGGTATTATAATAGGCTTAAAAAGAAAACGATTTGACGAGAAAGATAGCAATACACTTTGGGATGGTTTATTGAAATGAACAGTTTGAACTAGTTTGCAAAAAACTGTACCGTAACAATGTTTCCAGTGATATAACTCCAATGTTTTTAAAATAAACCGTGACTACATTATGGAATGAAAATTCCAAGGTCTTTCGCGGGAGAAAAAATACGTTCAATAAATTTGCCTATTTTTCTTAAAGAAATAATTTGCATATTATTTAATTTATATAGAACGCGTGTTTAATAGGAAAGTAATGCAATTAATATACTTTTTTTTAGTTTAACAGTAACATCTCATGAAATATATTAAGTTAAATAAACGTATAAAACCTTGTTGCTTTGGAATAATTGATAAACTGATTATACTGCAATGTTGTTTTGTTTTATTGTAGCTCGGTACAAATATGTGTGTAGTTCAATCAAAAAATTGTGTAACGCGACGTTTTGATGTATCATACTGTGAGAATTGTTAACACTTAACACGTAAATTCGTTTTGTATGATTAAAGCCTGCGGCTAACGCAATGAAACACTTTACACTTTTTATTACTTTAGTATAATTATAGTCGGCGAAATTTGACAACTAAAAGCATTACGAGATGTTGGTTCATTTAAATTACAAAGAATGCTGTAATAATGGAAAAACATGTTAAGTCATATCATATTTCATATTTCTATATTTCCATATTTCCATATTTCATACTCATATTTCCTGAGAATATCATAAATAAGGGATTATTCCCATTAGTTGCTACAAAACAGACGCGATTAGAACTGCATTTACTCCAGGTAAAGTTGTTGTATACAATTATTATACAACATTATACAATTTACAAACTTCGACATAAAAACAAGAACATGGTACAGAGTTGGGAANCCAATTCTCACATAAATAAAAGAACATAAACTGATAGTTATAGTTCATTTGTATTATTCCTACATTCCTTACACACACTAAAATCAAAGATATCAACCAATGTTTACTTAAGTATGAACATAATCTTGGTTTTGCCTAAGTATTTTACGGTATTGATTTTATAAATAAACGTTTCTCTTATGTTGAATATATTGGCTCTATATTGGTTCAGACGATGACATTTAAAACATACAAAATTCTAAAATATGACGCTGATATTGAACATAATTACAATCGGAAAAAACTGGGTTTGAGAAACTAAATTAATCTTATTCAATCACAGTTTATGATATATTAGGGGCGAACCAATTTAATATGCTTATTGACTCAAATGCAATAAAACAACGATTATAATATATTTGGGATAGTTTGGATCTGAAAAAAACCTCAGTTATTAAAGACCCACATTAGATGAATCGCAATGACTAGGTGCAAAATGTCATCGGGCGATGTACAAATATAACTTGATCGCTATTCAAATACACAGAAACCAGAAACGTTATGTGATACATCTTATCTAAGAATGTTTGAAACTTGATATCAATTTGTATTAATATGTCAAAAATATTCAGAACTTCGGTATAGTTACATAAATAGAAACACTTTACTAATATGGTAGAAATTTGCTTGTTTACTATCCAATGACTGACAAACGATAATACTTAATCTATCAATACAAACTTTTCCATATGTTAAGAAATCAATAACCGATCAAAATATTTATGATTTTATTCCACCATGCAAGGACTTATTTTTTGCTTCTTTATATATTGTAATACATTAATATAAAAATACTATGTTTTAAGCACAAAATACATTTACGTTCAAGTAAAATATATATAAAAGAAGGATAGATAATCAAACAGATGAACTATACAGTTATAAGCATTTCATTGCAAGAAGTTATCAGCAAAAACAAAACAATTTGCGTTTTCTATGACAAATAAGTTATGTTAGGTATAGAACTGTTTAAAGCGCAATTGAATACTGTCAACTATTTTTTTACGAAATGTAAGTGTTCTTGCACTTGTACTGTACAGATAAACTTTGAAATAGACGTTGCAGTTTTAGTACTCTCATATGTTTGCTATGGGATCATAAATGACTGATTAGTGACAGACACAGCTGTTTCCTTGCTTTCAATTGTTCTCCACGTGAATCACACACATGTAAACAGACTGGAAATTCTGTGAATACTATTGATCTAGGCCACTTCCTTATTTTGTTATTAAATAAATGTTCGTTTACCGTCGAATCTAATGTACATTATTCATCAACGAAGTTTAATTGCTTAGAAAAAATAATCGAATTACAAGTAATGAATTAAGTTTGTAGCTTTCAAGTAACACAAATACAACTAAGGTTCTCTGTCGCTATGAATTATGCATATATAATGTCAACCACTGCGTGTGCAAAGCAGTACACACAGTTCAACCATGTAGCTCACTATTTAGCTCGACCCTACCGCCATTAGGTGCGTACAAATCTATCATACGTATTTTTCATAACTACTTGCAATTATCACAAGCAGAAATAAACCGCTAATGTCCCTCTGACGACATTTATTACGAGCATTAATTAATAATCAATACGTTCTTTCCATAAGGTCTCAAAGTTTTTGGTTCCACGAATCTCAGAGTATAATTGAAAATAATTCGTGAAAATTACTTGAACGTTTGAACAGTTTCTTGCCNCATGTATGATTTTTAGCGAATATCAGAGCTCAAATATGATACTGTGCTAACATAAAACGATAGTGATGTGTGCATCCGGCATCTGCTTAGGTATAAAAATAAAACTCACCGACAGCTGAAACCTAAACCACATAAACATGCGTGTATGCAATAAATAACATACTCTGTACGTGTAAACATAGTATGAATAACAAATGAAATGCATGATTCTCAATTAATACAACTAGAAACTTGACTAATGGATGCCTTGCTTTGAGTTCAACTATACACGTGAGTGAGTGAGTGATAAATAATATGTTGGATTCTGTATTGTCTTGCTTTTGGCAATAGCTAAGGACTACGGCTTAGCATAAATATCGTCTATCGAAGATATGCCAGACCAGCTTCATATATCTGTCATATTGTTGATTCAAACTAGTCGATTTATTGTTCTAAATGAAGCCCTGTATACGATTTTCCTTGAGGCACGAAATGTTGTCTGTACAGCTAAAAGACATATTATTATATAATATGAAAATAAGATATGAGTGTAAGCAAATAATT
The DNA here is from genome assembly GCA_007657795.1 of Dreissena rostriformis. Taxonomy (NCBI): domain Eukaryota; kingdom Metazoa; phylum Mollusca; class Bivalvia; order Myida; family Dreissenidae; genus Dreissena; species Dreissena rostriformis. The sequence goes on along the minus strand of VMBQ01000508.1, from coordinate 29,982 downwards.
TATATGGTTATTAAACATATACTATGTCATAACATTTGACAATCAAAAATGAATTACTGATTTATGAATTATTTTCTTGAAGCTTGTACTTTAATTCAAATGTATATGTTTTGTATAAATATCTACGAATCCACGGTGAGGTGTGGAGCTCCATACACTTGTTTAAACCACAAATGTATAGGCAATCGGTCACATGCAGTAAATACAATATTACCTGAGGTTAGCACGAATTTGTCTTCTGAAAATGTTTCTGGAGTTTCACGTTTCAGTTTGGAGCCAAACTGACCGGTTCAACTCCAAATGCTCAAACAGAGCATTCCAATATAAATGTTGTGGGCTTTGTCGCATTGTTGGGTGACGTTTAATTTAAAGAACTCTAATGTTTATATTTGTATTTGCATGAAAGCATTGACCGAATATAAAATCCGTTTAATCGTAAAAATACAATATTGTCATGGTAATACCTCGCTGAAACATAAACTATTTATATATGTGAATTATTAAATTAACATTTACAGTTAAATTTTTCGCACTGAATGGAAGGAAAATCCGTATTTTAGACGAATGGAATAATGGTCATGACATTTTTGCACTAAACGGGTTAAGCATACGTATATGAATGATGCTTTAATGATGATGACATTTTCGAACTGAAAAAACTGTACTCTAGAGACAATAAAACAGCATAAGGTCTTGGACTTTGAGATTCGTTATTTTCTGATGTTGAAGAGTAAACCTTAGTGCTATCAATATTTATAACAAATGAGATGAGGTAAGACAATTAACAAATCGGAAGATGTTTTATGTTTGGAATATAAGATGCTTAGTTAAATTTATCTGTTAAGTCTATTGTACCGTTTATTTGCAGCCGCTGAAATCATGTACGTACAATTAATCTTACAGCCTTCCCGTGTGCATTTTTCAGTCACAAAGGATCATTTCCAGTCATGAACTTGATTGGGGATTCTTCTCAATATAATGCCTAGTCATGATCTTTTTAAAACTTGAATTAAGTTTATTACACATGCAGGTTTATTCAGTTACTTGTGGAGTGTGATTCGTGAACCGACCTCTACCTTTTTCCTTCTTACCCCTCTTAAAACCTACATGAGCGNAGTACTCTCATATGTTTGCTATGGGATCATAAATGACTGATTAGTGACAGACACAGCTGTTTCCTTGCTTTCAATTGGTCTCCACGTGAATCACACACATGTAAACAGACTGGAAATTCTGCAAATACTATTGATCTAGGCCACTTCCTTATTTTGTTATTAAATAAATGTTCGTTTACCGTCGAATCTAAAGTACATTATTCATCAACGAAGTTTAATTGCTTTTAATTGCGTAGAAAACATAATCGAATTACAAGTAATGAATTAAGTTTGTAGCTTTCAGGTAACACAAATACAACTAAGGTTCTCTGTCGCTATGAATTATGCATATATAATGTCAACCACTGCGTGTTCAAAGCAGTACACACAGTTCAACCATGTAGCTCACTATTTATCTTAACCCTACCGCCATCGGGTGCGTACAAATCTATCATACGTTATTTTCATAACTACTTGCAATTATCACAAGCATAAATAAACCGCTAATGTCCCTCTGATGACATTTATTACGAGCATTTAATAAATAACCAATACGTTCTTTCCATAAGGTCTCAAAGTTTATGGTTTCACGAATCTCAGAGTATAATTGAAAATAATTCGTGAAAATTGCTTGAACGTTTGAACAGTTTCTTGCCCAAATTGTGACCTATTATGACTCTGTTTGGATAAAGTGACAGTATTTATAAAGCCATTCATAAAATTGTATATGAGTGAAATGACTGTTGTATGCGACACAGTTCTAAAGAATGCGTTGAATTAATATTTCGAATAAAATTGTTTTTTAAACGCCTTTTGGCGTGCAATAATGGTTTTTGTACCTGATTCACATCTGGAATCACCTAAGTAACTCCGCCGATCTACAACTATCGACGTTGCGTTTCCACAGTAACTAAGATTCGGTTACAATTCCTTCTAAATGCAATATTATCATGTAGTATTGTGTATTAGAATGTAATCATATGCATGCAATTGTTCTCCACTTAACACGCATAATCTCAACAATAGCGTTGCTAATTGCATAGTTAGTTGACGTTTCTTCAGGATACATTTTTACATTACAAGTTTCGTTTCCATTTCTTTTGATAAAATACTATAAGGCCTGCGCCATTATCAATCATAAGACAGAATATACGATGCTGCGTATGTGGCATCATCTATTAAATATAGTTATATTACATAGCTTTTTCATAATTAAGTTTCATAATCGACGATTTTGTAATTGCAACTATGCGATGCATATAGATATAAAAAGCAATATTGACAATCATAACAATATCTTTATAGCTATTAAGCCACTCGACTCAATGTATACAAGCATGCTACTTGTGTTTATAATTGTAGACGTTTGGTATTACATTTACAATGAGTGTTTCATTACGTTAATATATGTCACACCCCAGAACTAAGCATACAATGCCTGAATGCATATAAGTCAGTTAAATTATACACACCTCGTTGAAGTCAGGCAGAATTGCAACAAATTAAAAAGTTAATATTTCGCAACGCAATAAGACATCATTATTAATCTTAAAGTTATATATCGTGTATACAAATTCATGTCCTCCTGCTAGTTTGTCGTTTGTAATGGTTATGAATATTATTTCCAAGACCCATTTATAATTTATAGCGAATATCAGACATCAAATATGATACTGTGCTAACATAAAACGATAGTGATGTGTGCATCCGGCATCTACTTAGGTATCAAAATAAAACTCACCGACAGCTGAAACCTAAACCACATAAACATGCGTGTATGCAATAAATAACATACTCTGTACCTGTAAACATAGTATGAATAACAAATGAAATGCATGATTCTCAATTAATGCAACTAGAAACTTGACTAATGGATGCCTTGCTTTGAGTTCAACTATACACGTGAGTACGCACTTGATAAATAATATGTTGGATTCTGTATTGTCTTGCTTTTGGCAATTGCTAAGGACTACGGCTTAGCATAAATATCGTTTATCGAGGATATGCCAGACCAGCTTCATATATCTGTCATATTGCTGATTCAAACTAGTCGATTTATTGTTCTAAATGAAGCCCTGTATACGATTTTTCTTGAGGCTAGAAATGTTGTCTGTACAGCTAAAGACATATTATTATATAATATGAAAATAAGATATGAGTGTAAGCAAATAATTTATATGGTTATTAAACATATACTATGTCATAATATTTGACAGTCTATCAAAAATGAATTACTGATTTATGAATTGTTTTCTTGAAGCTTGTACTTTAATTGAAATGTACATGTTTTGTATAAATATCTACGGATCCACGGTGAGGTGTGGAGCTCCATTAACTGGTTTAAACCACAAATGTACCTGAGGTTAACACGAATTTGTCTTCTGAAAATGTTTCTGGAGTTTCACGTTTCGGTTTGGAGCCAAACTGACCGGTTCAACTCCAAATGCTTAAACAGAGCATTTCAATATAAATATTGTGGGCTTTGTTGCCTTGTTGGGTGACGTTTAATTTAAAGAACTCTAATGTTTATATTTGCATTTGCATGAAAGCATTGACCGAATATAAAATCCGTTTAATCTTAAAAATACAATATTGTCATGGTAATACCTCGCTGAAACATAAACTATTTATATAATGTGAATTATTAAATTAACATTTACAGTTAAATTTTTCGCACTGAATGGAAGGAAAATCCGTATTTTAGACGAATGGAATAATGGTCATGAAATTTTTGCACTAAACGAGTTAAGCATACGTCTATGAATGATGCTTTAATGATGATGACATTTTCGAACTGAAAAAACTGTACTCTAGAGACAATAAAACAGCATAAGGTCTTGGACTTTGAGATTCGTTATTTTCTGATGTTGAAGAGTAAACCTTAGTGCTATCAATATTTATAACAAATGAGATGAGGTAAGACAATTAACAAATCGGAAGATGTTTTATGTTGGGAATATAAGATGCTTAGTTAAATTTATCTGTTAAGTCTATTGTACCGTTTATTTACAGCCGCTGAAATAATGTACGTACAATTAATCTTACAGCCTTCCCGTGTGCATTTTTCAGTCACAATGGATCATTTCCAGTCATGAACTTGATTGGGGATTCTTCTCAATATAATGCCTAGTTATGATCTTTTTAAAACTTGAATTATGTTTATAACGCATGCAGGTTTATCCAGTTACTTGTGGAGTGTGATTCGTGAACCGACCTCTACCTTTTTCCTTCTTACCCCTCTTAAAACAAACATGAGCGTGTATTGGATTTGCAAAATGACGACACCATTTTAACAGGTGAGCTTGAGTTATAATTTGACTGCAAAAATGCGATAAATCATGTCACAATTCATATATTATCACACAAAACGCGTTCTTTCTGCAGGAAAACGAACTGTTAAACAAAACGAATTACATACATCTGAAATACGGAAGTTCATGTAAGGTGGTAGGTCAATACTGAAAAAGATTAGTGTTCGTATGCATAATACAATGACGATGACACCATCTTGCGGAGCCATTGTGTCTGATCCACCGATGAAAACCGTTAGAGGCACGAAATGAATGTTTGGAAAATCTATTCTGTCGGGACATTCTACAGACCGCAAAGTAATAAAGTGAGATGTCGCAAAATCGGAAACCTTGCTTTATTGTACTCCTTTCCCTCTAAATTGAGTACGATTAATGCCAATCCATACTTTCTGACCCACTATAACAATCGCAAATGAATGTAAGCGAACTAGATTGTGTAAGCGCGTACAATGTAATGAAGGTTGTTCATAAGCTTTTATCCAGCGTGAATATGATTGCTTAATTCGATCATGTAAGCATATGTGAAATCGTTTTCTAGTGTGTTTACATGCATACCGTTTTATATGATGCGGTTTTCGTAGAAACTAATACAACGCAGGAAACTTTTACTAAGTCCTAAATAAGCGTTGCAAAATTGGCGCATGAACAACACAATACCGTCAGCATAGTTACTTATCAAACTTCATTCTTTTTTGCAACATTATGTGTCAAGTTCAGTTAAACTCTATGGATCGACGGTTATATTTCGCATGTCGTTGTTTATGAACAAATCAAAAGCGCTGGTTGCAATGTAATACTTACACACTCTTGGTTTTTAATCAAAATGCCTCATAACTAGTTTTGAATTAACGACGACTGTATTAATTGAAAAAAATACACAACATACTTCAGACATGCGTCAATCATCATGCTCTATATATGGTATAAACGTTGTAGATTACTGCTTACATTTTTAGATTAACTAACCTTGTTGGTAATCGCATTTTATACGAAAGTAAAACGATGTTAATATGTTAGAGATAAAACATGGTGGAGAATAGACGGATATGTGAGTAAATGACGACTGCGCATGTAAAATAATGTTCACATTAAACATCACTGTATGAAATAGCCGAAGAATATACAGTATTAAATCATTACAAAATGGGGTTAGGATAAAGTGTTATTTTTTTCCCAAAATATATATAATATTTTTAAAGCGAATATTATTGGCATATATATTTTTAGAAATGAATATTAGTAGGTTTGCCAAATACAAATATAATTAAATAACACCGTGCTCAAATTAATATACAGATTTTAAACAGATTTAAGTTTGTTTTGTTAATCCAGGTTTGAATACAAAACTAATGCAAAATGAATGACATTTGATTTGGAGTAGGCTGAGTATCTACTGGAGAACATTATAAAGTTACATTTTGATAATGAGGGGTTTACATTTATACATTTACCGCAGCAATCGTTTGTATAAACAGTAAAAGTGTTTAGTCTGAATTTGATCATTTTACTACTAAACTAAACTAATCTATATGTTTCAGTTGTGGAACTGCAGTGATTCTATATGAAATATGACTCGCAGCTTTCTTTAAAAGATAGTGTATGGCCATAAACTGTTATACAAAAGCGTTTCGTTAAAATCATTAATTAGTGTTGTCACTAATACCGATAGGTAAAAATGAAGATAGGGTCTCCATATATGTGTTGGAAAGAAAATTAAGTATGTGCATCAATATAAGACATTAATCATGATCAAATTGAATAACATAATACAGACAATCCAACTAGATCTTAACGACGCAGATGTAGAAACCGCATTTCGATGTATACGAGATTCAACCAAGAGTTTCTTCATACAAAGCTATTAGGGTAAAAATAAGTAATCTGTCATAGAGTGTGAACATAGGGACTAAAATTAATAGAACTGTGCTTCTTTATTTCCCAAACGGCAATGCGTATTTGCCCTTCAAATAAGAGATGATGTTATGACAGAAGTCTTGCAGAGTTTGTTTTCTTCATGCAGCTGAAATACTTGCATTTTCCGGAATTATCACGCAGTACATGATTACCCTGGAACGTACAATCAAATATTTCAATTTTATTTTACTGTACAATTGAAACAAGACGACGTTTCAACAGACATTCCGAAATAGGTGAGCATCGAGCGAAAAATATTATAGCATAATGATTCTTCATTATGTTTCAATTGACATAGTTTGCCAGAGAAGCAACGTTTAATTTGATATTTTGCCAGTTAAATACCAAATTCAGTCATAACTTTAATATCAATGTATATTGTCAAGTATTTTATTATACATTATAGTACATTCATATACTAAAACTAGCTTTATTCATGATGCCATCTAGAAAATGCTATTATTTTTTTATTTCACATGTATGGACACAGTAACACAAGCTTATTCATGGTAATAAAAAGATCTATATGACATGATTCAATACAGTCTGCAGTCAATAACATCGTAGTCTTTTAAGTTAAAGGTGGAGCGGATATTAACCTCGTTATACTGTGTTTTTTTCCACAACAGTGCGTTCGAGATATGTCATTCAATGGTTTTGCGTTCATTGCCACACTCGCAAATTAAGTATTAAAACAAGATATTTGGCAAGATCATTAATTATAAATGGATTTAACGATACCAGACATGAAGTAAAATTGAGACCTGAATCACTTGATCGTTTACTGTTATTGTTTAATAAGTGAGCATTATTAACATGTCCATATACTATGTTTATAACATGGTGAAAATCAGTTCCAAATGAGCAGGTCATAGTCAAGAAACTATCTTGACCTGCTGCAAAAAAAACAAAAAAAAAAAAAACATGTCACAAATATGGCGAAACCTCGCTGTATGACGACCCTTAATGCGATACAGAATATGACACCACGTGTACTAAGGCGAGATTCTTTTAGAATCGTTAACCGTCATTACAGTGACAGGCTTGAATATTAACAAACAACTTTCTCGTAGAGAATTCTTGTATAAAGTTTTTGTTATATCAACACTTTACTGGGTTGCTAACACGGTATTGAACAATACCTGGACGGAAATATCACATGGGGAGGTATGACATTCCTTGAACTAGATCTTTGAAAGTATGTTTAGTATTCTAAATATATACACGGTATAGAACTAAAGTGGTATAGTTTGAAAAACAGTTTCCAAGCTAAATCTTTTATTCGCAGAATGATGTGGCTGATTGTGTTTTGGCTAGAAGCATGCTGACGTGACAGTGATCAGTCATATGTAATAATGTCGTGTTCATAGTTGGCAATTACTTTCATATATGATAATATGACTATCGACACTGATAAAAAATGTATTTAGACAAGTTGCACTTTTCAATATATATTCAATTGTTTAGTATTTCAATAATAAGTGTGACGACGTTTAAGATGAAGATACGTATTTACCAAAAACGATGTTTATTGTAAACTATATTTATTAATGTCTTCATATCGTGGGTTTATGAACATGCAGGTAAGTAAGCAATGAAACGAAACACACAATGAACTGTAACATATATATATGCGCGAAAATTGCATTACATTTGATGAAAGTATGCAATTGAAAAAACTAGCTAATTTTCGCATTTCAAAATAGTGAGTTAACAAATCTGTCTTATAATGCCGTTATTTAACTGATGAAATTATTTGATGTATCGGGAATAAGGTTTACGGTAGGAATATGATCTAAAAGCCTTGACGTTTTACATTTAAGAAAATCATTGCAATATAATTTGACCTTAACATTAAAAAAAATCTTGACCAGAAACTTTCAAGAAGAACGTGGGCTTGAATATTCGCAGAACAATGTTTTAAATAAGAACATGTGTTTGAACTACAGAAATAATATGCGTATTGATAAAAGTAGTAACACAAGAATGACACCATAAGGGTATGCAGGCCCATCAAACATGGCAAAACCGCCAAATATGTCCTATAAAATTATGTGAGGCTCCGTCGAAAAGTTCAACTGTATAGAATCAATTGATTCGTAAATCAAATCAATACAATACTCATACATATATAACAATATATCCTGTTTAGACGATCTACTGTCCTGTAAAAGGTAACTGAATTTCCGTGTGTTTCCAGTCGACTGTTTATTCACATTAAAATGTATACGTATATCATTAAAATACCATGAACAATTCACACACGTTATATTCTAAAACAAGTGGAGTTAATCAAGTTATGCAATCAGCCCACGAATTGTTGTCATGTTAGCCAATGTGCGTGCGCAGAAGAAGTAATGTATCATCAGCCGAGATCAAAAAGAAAATGTTTATGTCAAAGAAGGCTTTTAGAGAATTATATTTCACTGTACAATGGACATAAAACACGAATAGCAATACGGTATTTGTGTGGTATTTACGACTTTGTTACAGTCTACATCATCTGAATGTCTATCAAAACATAGTGCCAAGTAAGAAACTTAATCTATTACAGAACGCATTTTAGTCTTGCTTGATATATATGTCTAGTGTGTCTTTCATGATTAACAGCAATCTATAAACAGTTCTTAAAAGGCACATTATGTTTATCGTAAAGAAGAAATGCTCCGTATTAGAGATGTATGTGCGCATGTTATGTATTGTATATATCTGCTTCTAAACGCTCATGTTCGGCATATTGTTTGTATATCCAACTGATACAAAGCCGGTTATGTCAAGATATGTTTTCCACTATCCAAATTAACGTCGTTTTAACAGTGCAAAACTATCAAACTATCTGACTAGTTTATAGCGTAAATGTGTTTCTGTTAAATGGTTACTTTCTTTAAATAAAGGTCTTTCGGATCTTCATATTTGGATCTCGCCTTACGGTGTATTCGAGTTCCAATAATAATATGTAAACGATTAATGGTAATATTGTTCGTAATTCACGTAAACTCCGAATTTTCACATTTTTCATACGCATTCGATGTGATAGTTTTGTATTGAGATCAATTTAGTCTTGATGGGGAAACGTATCTTACCTCGAGTGGAATGGAATACTCGCCTTTCATTGGCTTAACATGGTAATGTGTTAATTGTGTATTATTCCATGTAGTTGAACTGCAATTTAAAGTCAGTAAAGTCAAAGTAAATAGACAGTGGTTGATAGTATGCTTGTTTATTGCCACTAGGTTGAGTGTCTTCTTGTAAAAAAAGGGATGTAGTTGATACGTGTTCGTAATTTCATTTCATCGTACCTAGAAAAGTTGTAACTCTGTTGCTCTGGTCTCCTTCCTACCATTGAGTCATTTAATAGTAATTTAATTGAATGCGTTTTTATTCCCTTTTATTACTGTTTAATTTGAGTTGCAATGCTATGAGGTTAAATTTTATTAACACGTATACGTATCATGAATACTGCTGGGCCAAGTGTGAGGTTGAGCGCTCTATAACCGGTTTTACCCCCAGTGCTTTGAATTGACCGTTCCAAGGCAGTGCCCCAGCTTTATATTACTATGTGTATATGTTGTTTCGTTTTGTGCAGCACTGTACTGTTTAGTCAATTGATTCCTTGCCATAAATAAATGACCACAAAGGTGTGTATAATAGAAATGCAATACTGCTAGACCTTCTGGAGTTTCACTTCTTTATATTGGTTAAAGACCCGTTAATTCATTACACGTAAACGAAATAGTTGTGTCCATTGTCTGTCATAACTTTTTTTCGAAACCTAACACTAACATATTTTTTTTTTAATGGCGTCCTTCTCCACGCATGAATGTTGTTTTATAGATGGTGGACTTTACTGAATGCTGCATGGTAAGTTGGCTTTTAAATGACCTCGCATGGTGTTATTCATGAAAGGAGATTTTGCTAGATGATAGATAATATAAATACATATGACACAGCACAGCGTATTTTAGAATTATGCAATTGATACCATTGAATGCACACTGCAAATAACTGACACAATACCAATATAAGAACACACATAATTACAACATCAATACTATTACAAAACGATTGAAATGTGCACAATGTATGAATCCACTACAGCCCACTACTATGGAAGGGTTTATCCGCCAATTCTCGCATTATGCTTTATGGCATTGTATTTCATGCAATGCATTTTCCATGTTGCTATTTATAATTGCATTTTGCTTTATGACATTGTATATCATGCAATTCATTTTCCATGTCGCCATTTATAATTACATTTTTCTATTGATGATATTAATTGAAATAAAACGTTTGATTGACAGTTTTTATAATGAATCCATGGGTCTTAATGACATATGTATACTCCTTTGTTATAATTTATTAGTTCATCTTCTTATGTAAAAAAGTAAAATGTAATGTAAATCTCTCTTTATTTAACGCGTTGAAATGTTACAATAGAATTAGTACTTCAAATTTCATTTTGCAAAAGTCATTGGAAAGAAAACACGGGACGAGTTTTTTTCCATCAGTTCTTCAATATGGCTTGCATAGTTCGTTATAATGTTTACTCGATGTATGTTAATCCTATATTCTTGCCAGTACATGATGTATGCATCATTTCTGCTAAATTGTTTATGTGGCTATTTTCTTGTTGATTTTTATTCATCTTTCTATGCAACAAATGCGTTATAACATTACAGGGAACCAATAAGAAATTTGGCATTCTAGCGCAAATTATATACAGGGAGACAACTCTGGCGTGTGTATGATAATTTACGGGGTGTAGACTACTTTTGTCGAAACAATATTTGCGTCCAAACTAGTTTTGCTGATAATACCCTTCGTGAAGAGATGTATTCGTGTAGACTAGTTAATAAATAAATAATATTATTTATTTGCAACTTGCAAAACATACG
>VMBQ01000508.1:2886-14386 GCA_007657795.1 Dreissena rostriformis | reverse complement strand
TCTTAATTAGGCTTTTTTTATCCTGGATTACTACTCTGTTACTGGGGTTCGTCTTAATTGTTACTAATGTATAACAAATTCAAGGAGGTTATTTAAAATATGCTGTTATTAACCTTTCCGAGGAATTAATTTGGGAGTCGAAGTTCAGATATAACATACATACACAATTCATAATACTGCATTTCAAATTAGACTGTTCTGGATTAGTTTCTATGAATTGTGGCTGTATTGACATCTAAACATCGCTAAATAGGTTTGTCCATTGCCAACTAAATGTTTTGATTTGATATCGATTTAATGCTCTTATTTGGCAGCTGACCAGCATATTTATTAGCGTCGCAAGCTACCAAGAACGATGTTCATCCCTAAAACAGTTCACCTGCAAAATGAGAATATGTCTGTACACCTGTGCGGATTAAGGGATGCCACAATATATTGGCATCTCAATGTGTACATGATCGTTTTGTTCATGTATTTCCGAAGTGCATTTATCTATTTATTAACAGAAACACTACAGGTTAATGTTTTAATAAATCATGCGTTATGTTATGTTGTATGATTTGCTTGGTGGCCTATCTACAATTGAAAACGTGTCATCAACTACACAATGTTACAGTTCTAGAAATATTATTTGCGTCTGCATGTTGGTATTGTACTGTGTATACTAACATAATCCGTTGTACTGTGATGAAATAAAACCAATACAATCGTGTGAAGGTCCGTCATCTTATTTTNTGTACTGTGTATACTAACATAATCCGTTGTACTGTGATGAAATCAAACCAATACAATCGTGTGAAGGTCCGTCATCTTATTTTGTTAAAATGTTTGACCCAACCTTTTTGCGTTTTTAGACATATATATATTACAAAGAATCCTACATGCAACATGTACGAAATATGACCTCTTTAAAAAAATGTTTCCCAGAATTACAAAAGGATAACCGAAACGTTTGGATTATAAGTCATGTCACAATGACTAACGCTTAAAACGTTCGACAACTTCATTGCTGTTTTAGTGGTTGACACGAATTACATGAAAGCACTCATAGCGACCAAGATGTGCATATTTTCCTTGGCGTTTGCACATCTAAAACGGTTCTTTTAATAATTATTTTTATTATGTAAAGTTCTATACTTTTCGTCGTCTAAAGTTTGGGCAGTGGATGTGGTAAATGTACACTATACAATGTTTTCTTTGAATTTGGTTTTTCTCTCAAACTCTTTATCAATACTAGTTTTTGAAGGCGTTAAAACTTGCAGCATACACAATTTTTAATTGTAATTAAAACATAATGTTTCATATTTATGTAGCCTTTGCAGCACGGATTATAGTACGTGGTATTACATGATGTATTTTCCATTACAGGAGAAAACGGACAACGCATTCACTTGATACCAAGTGTAACAATAGTGCATTCAGGACAGATATACACACAGGTGTCGTTCTTATCCCATAAGATAGTGCTTTGTGTACGTATGTATTTCAAAATGAAATTGTAATGCCATGTACTTGAACACGTTTTTTAAAATTGAAGAATATTTCAGAGTCAATTTTAATGCCTCACACCAGTCCTGTGCATGATATTGTTCCCATATTGTATGCGAACTGTCCAAAACGATTTTAACAAGTACGAGACTGTAAATGAAGTCAGTGTTAAGTATAAACTATCGTTTATAATTCCCCAACTAGATCCGGTATTCCAAGCGGTACTAGTTTAACTGCAGGTTTTTAACGATGGGTTATATATAGTAGATAAGATATTGATGAACACATTTGTATGATATGTTGAATGGATGATCGTTATTGATTTCGATGTAATGCAATGAAGGCATGTTAACAGATAATGACATATCATTGTCATTCAAATATTAAAGTTAAATGATCAATCAGTATCATTTTAATTGACCAAGCGAGAAACAAATGATGATGTTATTATGTATTGGTAATTCATGCTCTTTCACCGCATGCCATGAAATAATTATAGGATTATGATTTCGGTTTATTATTGAATTTACTTCACGAATCATCAGACAAAATTATATATTCCAAAATATCGAACGCATACATAAATCGATAATCTACCGGATGAAACATTTTTTCTTTCCTTTTAATGTTTCAACCATTTGGTTAGATTTTCATAAATTCATAACAACATGACCTTTTTTTTACTGTTTAAAATATTGACAAAACAATATATTATAAACATAAAATAATTAAAAAAATGTTATTCTTGAACATTTTTGCATTTGTATGCCAACTTTTAGCTTTTAATTTATAGAGGATTATGTAAATGTACGATCACATTTTTGAAGCGGTAATACATATGTTAATATATGATTTGAAAAACTATCTTACAATGAAGTAAAACATGTAATGTTTCGTTATTGGACGCTTAATAAAGAAAATGCGTGATATTAACTTAAGTATCAAACATTTCAGAAATCATAATATCATACATATGACGTCATTAGGATTACTACAGTGCCTCTCACTGCGGTATGAGACACGATGCTCTAATTTTAGAATTGCTTTTGCTCAATTACCTGATGAATTATCTTTTAACACGTTGATATTTAAACAGACCTTTGTCAAATCTCAAAAACCTTGGCTTTCCAGTCACATTGGACAATGAGGATTTCTTTCGGAAGCATGACTATTATGCGCTCTAATTCTACAAAGAACTGTTCAATCTCCACGTCTTCGTAGTCTGATGTGGGTGCGTAGACCTGGATGATGGTGATGTTTTGAGGACTCACTGAGATACAGATGGAAATGAGATTGCAGGTGACTGTGGTACAACTGATGAGCTGTTGACTTCCTCCTTCTTAACGATGAAAGCACCCCTTGGTGATGTTTAGAATCTTTCCCGCTAAAAAACACATCTTGAGCACATCGTCTGCCCTTCGTCTGTTGATGTTTCTCCGAACTCTAGCCACCTGACATCGGCTTGTCCGATAATGACCCAGTAGAGTCGCTTCAGCTCGTTAGTTTGTGGACCTTGTCGCACGCATTGAGTGTTCTAACGTTTCATGTTCCTATGGTTTTCCCCGTGTCGTCATCTTAATCGACGGATTAGCTCATACCACACAACGGCAGCACACATAATTGAACATGTTCATAATCAAAATTGGACGGACTGAAGCATACCTCTACACAACGGATGATTTGTTGATGGTATGCATATACATGTATATACATGTCTTCGTTCCGGTACAATGAGTACTTTACTGTATTATGTTTATTGACTGTTTCTTCAGACGAACCGTTATACATTTATATAGTGAGTATATTAATATTCACTATTGTAGGCTAGAAACTTTATTGTAAGCATTATTGCTGAAATTAAAGTTGTTGTTGTTGTTGTTGTTGTTGTTTTTCAGTCGAACCTTTATACGTGAGATTGTTCTTGTGCATTTATCTTTGAACTTTACATGGAAAGGTAATTTAATGTCTGGTAAGGATTTTTTACTGCATAACTTTATACACTTTCGCAATATCCATATTTGTTGAATGAACTTTATTGTATAAATAAGTGAAAACCATGAACAAATGTTTTTACAGGTAAATTTGGGCTACATGCTCTACTGTTAATTGTTAACAATGACACACCAAAACTTAAATTAGGTTTACTTTTATGATGGAGAGAAAAAGCTCGTTACAATTATGTGTGTTTTAATTGCATTTTAAGGAATACTAGTATTCCATTAACCTGTTTGCACACATCTTCTGGTAAGATCCAACGCCTCAATTCCGGCATTAGAAATCCAACATCTCAAATATGGAACGCGACTTGTTGACCAAGTCTGGACGCAGGATATCATATTTGAGAACGAAAAGCGATCCCAACTCCACAAAATTACGCGTCCAAATAAGTTGCTGCATATTCACCCTTACGACAGTGGAGTTTACAGCATTAGTTATAGTTGACTTATTGGAATTCCTTTGATTAATTGATTTCAGTGTTTAACACATATTTACAAAAATATTTTCTGCGTAGTATATGTGTATTTAATTGAAGTACAAAGATGTGTTGTTTGTTTGTATTTTTTTCTTCAAGCACTGCAATAACAATTTCAGTCATACTGTTATCAATACTTGAAGCTACACAATTATATCTACGCCTGATCAAGACATCAACATTCAAATGATTTATTTTTCTAAATAAATTTATGATTTATAAAACGGTGAACCGCTTAACATGTGATGTCCAAGAGCAATGCTTGGATATTATTTCGGACAAATTATATTATACATCTTTTTTTTTCATTCTGTCTATCTGAACAAAATGTATGTATCATAGGATGATTACGAATGTCTATACCAAATAACAGTTATTTAAAGACTAAATGTCACAACTTGTTTTTAATTAAATCGAACAAATTAGAACCATAGACACATTTTCTTGCCAGGTCTTATTTTCAAACTGTTGTACTTGTTTGTTGTTTTTGGTAATTGTTATGTTTTCGAATCATATCAAGACTTAAACACAGTTTTCAACAAATACCCCGACGCCATATGTTAAACTAGTTATGGTTTGTAAGATTGTGCTAATGATGAGGCTGAACATGTCTGCAGTACTTATAATTTCAATTTGCCGAATTCGCGTTGCCCAGAAATAAACCAGCCATTTACCGTTGATGAGATTTATTTGTCTGTTAAACGATTGAAACGCAACAAAGCATATGGAAGTGACTCTATTTTAAACAAATATTTAATTGAATGTATTGATATTTTAGGCTCTCAATGCAGAGTTGGAGGAGGCAGTGCGTAGTCTTAAGTCAGGAAAATCTCCGGGAGTGGACAACGTCCCTTCCGAGCTGATTAAGCATGGAGGAGAGGCTATGGCTGCAGCAATGACGGCACTATGCCAAAAGATCTGAGAGGAGAAAATGTGGCTCAAGGAGTGGATCAAGTCCCCTACCGAAAAAGGGCAATCTCGAATTGTGCGAGAATTACCACACCATTAGCCTCATCAGTCATCCCAGCAAAGTCATGCTTCGCTCATCTTAATCGATTAAAAAGTAAGGCCGAGGAATTACAAGCCGAAGAGCAGGCTGGATTCAGAGCTGGGTGGAGCACAGTGGAACAGATCTTCAACTGCAGAATCATCATTGCGAAACACCTGCAACACCAACATGAGCTCTTCCCCAACTTCATTGACTTGACAAACAACTTTCGACCGCGTGTGGCATGATGGCCTATGGCATGTTATGAGAGGATGCAAAATTTACGAAGGGCTGGTGAAAGTCATTTAAGAACTGTACGGTAACGTCAGCAGCGCAGTACTTCTCAATGGACAGAAGGGGGACTTCTTGAGGACATTAGTGGGCGTCCGTCAGGGATATCTGCTCTCTCCCGCCCTGTTCAACATTTGCCTTGAAAAGATAATGCAAGAGACTCTGCATTATCACCACACCTCTATCTCCATCTATAGAAGACCCATCTCCAACTTGAGGTTCGCTGATGACATTGACCTCATGGGTGGCACCAGCAGTGAACTTCAATATCTCACCAATAGACTCTATGAAAGAGCAGGAGCAAACGGGATGGAATTCAGCGCGTAGAAGTCGAAGATTATGGAACAGCACGACTTTCTGTGCAAGACTGTACTCCAGGGCACCCTAGAGGGAGGTAGACGTCGAGGCCGTCCGAGAAAAAGCTGGATGGAAAGTGTAAAAGAGTGGACATCCCTTCCTATGGATGAATTACTCTCAGCAGCACACAACAGACCTGTCTGGAGGAGAATGTCTGTATCGTCGTCCCTCATTTTCCCCCTAACGGCCAAACCAGTCAAGGGAATGACGATGGTGATTGATATTTTAGCGTTGCATATATGTGATTTGTTTAATGCTGGTTGCACTCAAGTCATTTTGCCGAGAAATGAATGGTCGGTAGTATTATCCCTTTACATAAGAAAGGCGATAAATCTGATGTGAACAATTATAGAGGGCAATGTATAACGAAGAATATGTACAAATTCACATAATAAGCATCAATGCATGACGGTTTGAGTATTGCAAATTGACAAAAGTAGTTCTTCTTAGTGCCAATTTGCCTCTACGGTCAGACGACAAAAGGACGCCATACTAACTTTGAAAATATTCGTTTGGAATCATATTCTGTAGACATTTCTGGCAAAAACACAAAGCAAGGCTTCATGTATCTTTATGCTCTTAATACGATGTACCCGATATATTTTCTGCAGTAGGTTTACAGTTACGTTTGTGTTAAACTACAACTGCTATATGTGACTCGCGTAGTGCCTTTGAAGTACGGATTGTAGTAAAATAATTTATTTACGTACATGATCAATATATAGCACCAGTTAACAAATACAGCGGTACACACATGTCAACACACCGATATATCACACCAATCACAAATGGTTGAGTATTTAAAGTTTATACAACACTGACTGCAACCAAAGTATTTGACAAACTGCAATCAATCCAGGTTAGATTTCACTTACTTTCCGTTTAGCAATTAAAAGAGCTTGGCCTTTATTGGCTTCACAATACATTCGTAAACCGTGAAATGTCATAGGCTGTGCTGAAGACTATGTATACATTCCCGCAGCAATCTGTCAATTACTATATTACCAGAGAACGTTAAGGTCACATTGGCCACCGTCCACTGGTATATTTGGATCAAAATTATATCTGTTTAAATTTGACCCTCTTTGGCTCAAAATCAATGTTTGTACCCTAAAAGGTCACAGGGGCAGGTCCACCCTTTACACTCACTCTTCGAAGAGGCTGATGGACCGGTAAATACACTTCGAAATACACACTCAATTACTGTAGCGCATTTACTTTTTTTCCATTGAATACAAATACGTCTTGCAAGCCGTTTAGTCAAATTTCCCGTCAAACTGTCTCTTCAGCTAGAGTTTGTCGCTCAGTATGTTTTGACTCTCAGTCGTCTGTTGACTAAAACAAGTACAATGTGTGAGTAAATGAAACATGGTGGTAAGACGTAGCTTGATAAGACATGGTATAAGAAGAGATTTTAATTACAAAATATTTTAATTTAGGGTCACTGCTGATATTAAAAACTAATTCGTCTATTAAACTATTAATTTCCACAACCTACGCAAATAGACATGACTGTAACTCAAATTCACCCAATAAATGTGATTTTTGACCAAAATAGTAAATGTGCATATTTGACCTCGAAATGTCAACTTACGCTGGTAGTGCATGTCTTGCTTCATAGTACAACCTCGTCTCTAAACACATAATATAAAAACATATAATAAGATTGCACCAAGGTTTGTCATACATAAAGTATTGCATTAGTATATAATTAATCAGATATACCTCCATACACTTAAGTCAGATTAATTTGTTTTATGATTTTTCAAATTTTTGCAATAAAGAACCATATAAGAAGAGATAATACATTGAATTCATATGAACACGAGCAGGTTTATGATATAAAAAAATGATATAAATTCTTCGGCTGCGTTTGACTACTGGCATTATCGCAATATTGAGAAAATCCAGTTGGTTTTACTGGCTTGTCGTACTTTCGAACGCACTAACTAGAATATGGATTTCCCAAAAAGTAATACAAATTAAACGAAATTGACAATAAAAGCAACAACATATTAACATAAAACGCAACCGTAACAAAATAATACATTTATCACCGCTCTGATACAAGAAATTGTTTCATAATCTGGAACATTAAGTCACATTAACAAGACAGCAATGTAATTCCCCACAAGAAGTGCTATAATTAAAGCATAATTATACTTACAAAATTGATATTTGTTTTAATAGGTCGTCTGTTTGTAGGCATTACGGGTCTGTTATTGTCGGCCATAAAAGCCCGTGGATATAAAAGCCCGTGTATATCCCTCTGCCTAAGGTTGCGTAATGCCTCTATCTAAAATGATAAAACATCATTATAGCTATTAAAGATTTTTTATTAATAAACATTCATTTAAGATAATTTTAACAACAGTGTTTTTGTCAATACAGCAATAGACAACCGATATCTTAAATTGCAACACTGGCTCATTCAGTAAGAACTGTTTGAAGCGAAGGATGTGGAGACATATATGCTGTAAAATGAAAAAACCGGCTCCATGAGTGACGAAATTTAAATACTTTGTTTGTAGATAAAATTAAAAGAATGCTGCAATTATGTAAAATCATTTTGTAGATTTTATTTTATTTATATATGGTAAACAATTTAAAATTACTTTCAAGTCTCTATACCATGTGGCCGATAGAGAGGGTATTGGATTAACAGCATGGATATAAAATGAAGTATTGTCTCTTGAGGCGCGGCGAACGAAAGATGGCATTCAAAAATTACCAGAAAAGCTCACCAGGAACATGTTGCGCGAGAGGGCGCTAGATTTCTAGATTTGAGTATCGCTCTGAGAAAACGGGGTTTAATGCATTTCGTAAATGTCGTCCTATATTAGCCTGTGCAGTCCGCTAACGCTAATCAGGAACGACACTTTCCGCTTTTATGGATTGTTTAATTTAAAGTCAGTCTCTTCTAAATCCAGTCTAGGCGGAAAGTGTCGTTCCTGATTTGCCTGTGCGGACTGCACGGGCTAATCGAAGACGACACTTTAACCACATCCATTGAACCCTCTTTGCACAGAGCGCTTCGAATTTATATGAGTGTGCGTCAAACTGTGTCTAGAGGTGTATGGTAGCGAATAGCCAAGCGTTTCCAATCGTGTTACGATAACAACATACACATTTTGCACTCACATTTTCATAACTAGAATAAATTTAACATTGTTATTATTTATCAAAATAGTATTTAATCACATTGTACAAGTTATATAAATTTTACCTGGTTTTAATGAACGTTAATCGGTCTATTAAATACAATCCAAGTTTGTGACTCGTAGCAACCCGGTTGAGTAAACGACCCCATATACGTCATAAAATATTCGATGTCGGGAAGCAAAGAGAGGATATTCAACTCTTTTAATCGCTCCCTTTGCCCTAAAATATCATACAAAAACGCTCATGATCTACACTCTGACAAAACAGGTGAAACTGGCTTTCAGACATAACCTTGAAATCATCCATAATTTTTTAACTCGTATTAAACATACAAGTTTGTTGCATTTAACAGTTTCCAAAATGGTCCTGAAGTTTCCACCGCTACGGCAAACGTACTCCGTACAAATGTACGGTTCAAAAATAGCAGTTTCACTTCAGGCAGCAGTCTTTGCATTTCATGATAGTTTTGTTGTGAAATCTCATACTTTTAATTATTATACAAGAATAAAGTTCTTGATTTCAATGAACATTAACATGTTTATATGGTACTTTGATTGTAAGAGTTTGTGCACTTTTTGTGATAAACGTTGTTTAAACTGACTCAATTACTGATGTCAACAAGACCGATACACATGTTTCTGAAGTATTTTAAAAGCCTAAAAGTTTGAAAGAACCATTGGGTCAAATGTAGCAAAAGATAAATTGAGCTCAACTATTATCCCATTTGGATACAGAATGAATACGTTCTGAGTGATTGTTAAACATTGTAGGTGTATAGAGTATTGTACTGATGAGTCAAGATGCAGGACTTATTTACAATATTTCAAGGAAGCCAATTGGCCCATGTGGACACAATTAAGTACATGCAATATGATATCTACACTAACATATACATATACATAAGTATGAGAAGTTCTTTAAATATGAGTAAGCGAGGTTGCTTAACATTTAGCCACAAATTATAAATATTTAGCGAAAACAATATTAAAGAGGAGTAGTGATACTTGGTTTAAATGATATTCTTTTCAAATGAAGGATGAATTATCATATAGATCAAAGCCAGACTGCGTAGTTTTTTCATGATATTTGAAGTTTCTCCCTCACGCATAAATCGATTAAAGACACATTTCATTGTAGCGAATGTAAGAGAGGATGCAATCAGTAAGCTATTTTCGATTTATTTAAACATACTTTTGGTTAGTTTTGTTCTTCCAACTTACACAATAACCCGGCGTGTGTTTATAATCATCATTTATGACTGGACAAGCCAAATTTATTTAATGTGTAAATGACTAAATAGACATCAAAGCGATGTCAGATATTATTCTGTAAAACATTACCACGACTGCAATGAGAAGGTGGTCACATCAACATTTCAAGTTTCATAATGAGATAATAATAATATTAAAAAGTGTACTCTTACCTTGATATAATACCAATTGACTTATATTAGTCACAATTTCAAATTCTGGATGCTTTTTTCGACCAGTCTGAAACAGAAAAATTCACATGATAATATCCGAGGTATGAACGTAAACGATGCACTAGTAGGGTATAAGCGAGACGTTAATGTCGATTAATTAACACTGTTCGAACAAGCGGTACGTTGTCATTCATGCGAGTTTGTTTTGTCTAATATATGAACCTCGCTCTGTGAATGTTAAAAAATATCCGCCATTTCTACCGCATAGACATCAAATCTCACTAAACCCCGACCGATGCATCTTGATGTTGAACCCGTTATTTTCCGAAGATCTATCATAGAAAAGTTGTTGCTTATGACCTTGACATATAAGGGCAGCATAGAGTGAAATCGAAAATGCGTTTACCTGCAGACTCGCTGCTAATATGACGACACCTCTAGGGGCATTTTGAGCATGTGTCAGATTGTTGTAAACGTCAGAGTTGTAGGCTATGAAATGAATCTGAAACAGTTTTATGAAAAAAAATAAACTTGTATATATTTAAAGAAACCATCTAATTATTTAAATAACGATACTTCACAAAACATCTACACAGGAAAGAACAAGCATTTTATAGATAATGACATATTTTTGTCATGCTAACATGTAAAACATTTTTGCACATATATGATTAGCTGTCAACTTAATCCGTCGGATTGGTAAACTATGTTAAGTTTGCAAATACTAGTTAATGTAGTTTGCAATAAATTTGTTTAACTAAATATATCGTAAAATAACACAAGCAGCCTACCTCGCCGTCGAAGAACTTTCCAGTTACAGTACGCTCTGAAACAGAGCCATCCCAGGTGCCGAAATGCAATTTTATTTGAGCCAAAGTGTAAGTGTAAGACACTGGTCCCATTGTTATATTCAGCGGTGGAAATGAATCCATGCTGTTGATCTCCACTGTCAAATCCGCGCCCGTGTTGACGACTGTCCCTGTTATCTGTGAAAAAATAGGCGGTTTGACATGAAAAAAAAAACAAACAAAAAACATCAATTGATTGAAGCGAATGTATACGATCTTGATGACACAATTTCAAAACAGTTAAAAGGTTGGTAACATAAAAAAATCTGCAATAAACGTTAAGAAGAAGTGATATCCGAAAATCATCAAAATAGAAGTTTTATACAATTACAATTATTTTCGCTAGTATAGTTGAAAACTCAGTTGTGTATTAAAGCATGTACGATTTTGGGAAAACCCAATTTTCTGTGCAGTTTTGTTTTAACGATTCAAACATCATTTTTTGGATCTGCCTCAAATTCGAACAAAAC
>VMBQ01000507.1:238246-290206 GCA_007657795.1 Dreissena rostriformis | reverse complement strand
ACCGCCACCACCACCACCACCACCACCACCACCACCACCACCACCCCCACCACCACCACCACCACCACCACCACTGTTCAGTGACAAAAAACGTATTCACACAATGGCTGCCACTACAACTGACAACCCATATGGGGGGCATGCATGTTTTACAAACAGCCCTTGTTAAAACTCTGTTTGCTCCCTACAGATGACTCAGGTCCAAAGCTGCACCTGGATTCCTTCCTTTCTCGCAACACAAGTGAAGACAATGAATCCTTTGGACAGATATTGGCTGAATCAGAAAAGAAGCACAGAGAAAAACACGGATGGCTGTTTGAAAATGAAATGAACCGAACAAAGGTAAAAGTGCAGTATTAGTTTACTTTTAACTTATTTATTTGTGCACAGTGGCATCAAAGCACATGGCTTATTGAGACACGCTTGAGTCCATTTCCTCTATAACCAGTACTTTTTTATTTTCCTATATTTTATCTTAATTGCCAAATTTGAGTCTTATTTTTCATTTCTTCTTTAAATAATGAGATGTTTATGTAATGATGTTGCTGTGTTCCTCAAATAACAGTTTGGTTGATAATAATGCAAAGTTTGTTGTAATTAAGTGTAACTTTTACAAAACTATTGTATTTCAGTATGAAATGGTACTTTTCAAAACACTCTGACTATAAGTTATATTATTTGAGTTTCAATCTATGGATAACAATGTTCAAATCTTACAAGTGGAGAATGCTTATTTGAGAATCAGTTTGAGATTGAATGCTTCGGAAGGCATGTGTCTTGAGCTGTCATACATCTGCTGTATTGTGAGAAACGGTTGCAGTGGGTTAGTAGATACGTCGTCCACATTGTGATCAAGAGGTCAAGGGTTCAATTCTCACACTGGGAGCATTCTCCGGATCTTCTGCATAGACACCAAGTACCGAATCTATCCAGGAAACAGTCTGGAGTTTAAATAAGCCATAGGCTTTTGATGCAATTAAGCTGAAATAAATTGGTTTAAACTAATGTAACTATAGTGAGATGTTTTTGCATTAGGATAATTTCTTGTTTAGTGTAGTATACATTAAAAATCAATATTTGTTGAAATGTTTTAGGAGGAAAACAACCGCTTAGCCTTGCCCAATATTGAAGACCAGGCTGCAATTACCGATGGCCAAGCGGGGGTGGATACTTGGAAGTATAAGATTAGAAATGCGCTCATGTACGTTCCTGATGGAGAAGACTACAGTGCTTCTGAACTTCTGGAGTTAAAAAAGAGAAAGCCTCGTAAAATTGTTCACGAGAACACGCGTTTCACAGAAAATCCATGGAACACGCTGAAGAACAGGGAAGCCATGAAGCAGGCTGCCTCCGATAAGGCTGTGATGCATTCTGGGAAATTTGGGCATGATGGCAAGGAATTAGAGGTTGGCATGACGCCCAGAGTGAATGGTTACGGGTTTGTGGCGACCCCTTCCCCCGCCCCCGGCGTTGAGGACTCGCCGTTCATGACCTGGGGAGAGATTGAGGGCACGCCTTTCCAGCTGACCAATGAGACCCCACTGGTGCCGTCTGATGCCCCTGCATTCAAGGTAATTGTTATGTTGTGTAATTAAAGATACATTTGAGCCTTGCTCTGTGAAAAGAAGGTTTAATGCATGTGCGTAAAGTGTCGTCCCAGATAAGCCTGTGCAGTCTGCACAGGCTAATCAGGAACGACACTTTCCGCTTAAACTGGAATTTCGCTAAGAAGAGACTTTCTTTAACAAAAAAAAACAAACAAGCGGAAAGTGTCGTCCCTGATTAGCCTGTGCTTACTGCACAGGCTAATCTGGGACAACACTTTATGCACATGCGCGACTCATACATTTATATATGGACTTGAACTGTGGGATTGATTCTGATTTTCTATCAATAGTGCAGATTTATTATTCCTTTGTGTACTTGTAGTTTGTTATTCTTGTTGATCATAATCATCATAAAGTGAAAATGCTGTTATGCTTCATTATGACATTTGACTGCCTAACAACACACAATAAAGTGTCAAACTTCAACTAGAAAAACTTATAATTTTTGCTACTGAATCAATGTTGGCCATCAACAGGAAATAAAGTCTAAGTCTCGAGACGTATACTGCAACATCAGAATATATCATAAAAAATTTCCCCATATTTGACAACTACCAGTAACAAAATTTTAATTGAACAAATATGTATTAGATCCCTTGCTCCAGGTGATGGATCAGCTGTCTAAACAGGTCCCATATCCACAGTTTTTTAGTGAAACCCTAGAAGTAGTAAAATTCTTAAAATAAAAAAATGTCTTAAGTCTTGGGCTTCTTCATTATAGACTGTAGTTTTTTAGTAAACTGTTCTCTACTGTTATAGGAAATTTTATATTTGGAATTTTCCATATTTCCTATGTTAAACATTGATTTTTCTAAGAAATATGTGCTATGACCAATTTGTTTTCCTCAAACATTGCTCAAGATGACCCTTACAAAATTTGGATAAGGTCATATGGCCTAAGCTATTGTGCTAATTGCCTATAGTTTTGTACCCTCAATTCTGCCTTAGATTCCGGATGTTCCGAAGCGGGACCAGCTGGCATTCCAGCTTGCAGAAAAGAACAGCAAACAACACAGAGATAAGAAGGAGAACGCGCTCAAACTGGCTTCCAGATTATCAAGGTATTGGCAGTTTTGTGTTTCAGTAAAACATTGAAGAATGTATCTTTTTTATCCCGGGAAGGAGGGCATTTAGTTGTCACACTGTCCGTCCAAGATGGGTTGTGTGGGTACCGATTGTAGTTGTCCATCGGTCCAGATTAAGTTTTCTGTCTGTAGCTTTGAAATGATTTGGAGGATTTAAATCTTACTTTATATTATAATTGTACAAATCAAAAGTTAAGAATAATTTTTTATGTATTTGTGATTTTTAAACTCTTCATTATGTAGTGCCTCACATGGAGTCTTTGATAAAATACCTTCCACACCGATAAAAGTGCATCCTTTTCATTGTAAATATATGATCTTGCATGAGTGGTCGTTTTGTATTGAATTTATTAAACGAGTCATCTAAATGAAGATAAAAACGAGGCTTGCCGAGTTTTAATCTTCATTTAGATGACTAGTTTAATAAATGCAATACAAAACGACCACTAATGCAAGATTCTATTTATAACATGACCAACAAAATGCTTTAAAACACACATGTTTTCGGAATTCCCCTCCGTGCCATATAGAGGAAAGGTCGATATCTATAACGAAGCAGCAATTCCGTCATTGTGTGTACCTGAGCATGAGAAGTAGTTCTGGACGAATAAGCCTATATGGTTGTGTAACTATAAGCTGTCTTTGACAGCGCGTATGAATATCTTTTAAGTGATTCGGCTAATTTGCATAGTTATATAACTAGTGAAATAACACCCGTGTAATAAACAAAATTGAGCATTACGTTATTTCACTCCTGGAGTGTAAGTCATGTTATAAGATAACTTATTGAAAACAGCTTTAATAATGTTATTAACGTTAGATTTTCATATGAAAATGAGATTTACTTTTCAGTCCGTAAAATTATATTGAAGCAAAGTTAAACAATTATTTGCAAGATACTTATAAATGACCAATTGTCTGCAATCTTGACATTTTGCTACGAAATTTTACAATTCTATCATACAGTATCTGCAGTGCTAGTGAACCACTTTAACCTACCAGCAATATAT
Organism: Dreissena rostriformis; assembly: GCA_007657795.1. NCBI lineage: Eukaryota > Metazoa > Mollusca > Bivalvia > Myida > Dreissenidae > Dreissena > Dreissena rostriformis. The sequence continues at coordinate 286,504 of VMBQ01000507.1, read as the reverse complement.
ATGACTTAAATACAACGTTATTCCCCTGTTGAAAGTTAAATTTTGCTTATTAATATTAGTCGGGATAATCTGTTCATTATATTACTCCCTCTGGGAAAACAGGGCTTAATGCATGTGCGTAAAGTGTCATCCCAGATTAGCCTGTGCAGTCCTAGCAGTCTGCACAGGCTAATCAGAGACACAATTTCAGCTTTTATGAAATTTTTCAGTTATAGGAGGGTCTTCTAAACAAAAGTCCCTGATTAGCCTGTACAGACACTATATGCACATGCTTTAAGCCCAGTTTTCCCAGAAGGAGGCTCATATTCTCATCCTTTTTCTTCACAGTCCTGGCACAAGCAAGGGTTCGGCTATAGAAAGGATCAACTCCTTATCCCCAGCAGCCCAACGATTGCTGGGCTCAAAGATCGCTGTCCGATCTGGGTCAGACAAGGCTCTACGGGCCAGCTACAGTCCCTCGCCGACCCGGAGCCAGTCCGGGGACAAGACCCCGAAACTCACGCCAAAGTCGACCCCTAAAAATAAGACACCAGTGTTCAGTGATTCCCCTCTTTTGACCCCTGGACAGAAACGTGACGCAAGCGAGGCGCCGTCATTGACTGATAACTTGCTGAAGATTCCAAGGAAACGGCAAAAAGCGACAGATTTTTTCTGAGCTTAACTTTCATATTGTTACTGTTATTTGTTTAGGGAAAGCACTGTGATGAGTGCATTAGCATGTTGGCCACTTACCCAGGTCAGTATTGGAAAAGTGGGAAAAAATGTGCACTATTCTGACTCGGCATTTTGTTTTATTTGTCTATGCATGTGGTTTTATTCAATCAAAAATACTGGTAAAATTGACTGGAAAACATCAGGAATTTAAGCCGACCTGATTAGGGAAAGAAGTGGTGCGAGATCAGAAAAGTTAAAAAGGCAATCACCTATGCGTGGTACTGCATAAAGATATATAGGTGCCCCAAAGGTTATGACACCATTTATAACCATTTGTGCACACTAGGCACATGATGCTGTTTTCAGCAGATTTTGGCAGACATTACCTGAACAAGTTTGAAAAAGGAAATATATTCTGCTACCTCTTGTGGTTTCTAAATTGTAGATTGACAGTGTAATGAGATGAGTGTAAGAAAAGGAGTGATGTGTTAGTTAAAAAAAACTTCATTGTCCAGTAATTTGTAAGAAACATTATGCACTGCTAAAAAGGTTTTGCTGGACTTAAATTTCACATATACCAGTATACAAGTATCAAGTAATGTTTATCTGTCCTAGGCTAAAGGCAAATGTCTGAACATTGTAACGCCACCTTATTACAAGGGTTGATCTTCCTTGTGTTAAAATCTTTGTACAAAATTCATCGGCTTTTGTAAAACTTATGGTCAGGGCTCACCCTTGCATTCACCATTATTAGCCAATGGTAACACATTGACCCATTTCACAGAGTTCAAACTCTGTCATTTGATAAAACGTTCATATGAGTTCTTGGGACTATTTCCTAGACAAGTTTGTCAATGTTTTTTTTTATACTCCCGAAGGTGGACATATAGTGATTGCACTGTCTGTCTGTCCGTCCGTCTGTCTGTGTCTGTCCGTCTGAAATTCTGTCACACTTTGCGTTTTGGTTTCGAAAAATGTGGAAAAACACTTTGCGTTTAGGTTTAGAAAATGTGGGAAAAGGGGGCATATGTCATCCCATGGTGACAAGCCTTGTTTATGGTTTTCTTTCAGGGCTTCTTACAAGTATTTTTTTTAAGACAAGCAATTTTTAATTTAGTTGTCTCTATTTATTTTCTGAATGTCACAGATTAAATTTGTCTGTTAAAATTCTACATGAAACTTTCACAAACCTGTAGTGAAAAAATCAACAGAACTCAGCTTAAAAGGGTGAAACCCTGTGCATTTGGCTAAAAAAAATATATTTTGCTTCAAAATTTTCTAAATAAACTCCATACAATAGGAAAAAAAGGAGAAGAATTGTGCATTGGTGCGCAGCAAATTTTGGGCTTAAGAAAATTTGAAACCAAATAAGTCCTGGTGGTGAAAATAACTTATAAGGATGTTGGACCTGTTTGAATATGGCAATTCTGGTTCAGTCTTTATGGTTTGGTGTTCATTAACTCATTGTGCATGTTATAATTATTATTATGAGGTGCTTCTCATGTAATTTTATCATTTGCTTTTTAACTGAAATTCACAGAAGGAAGTACTTTTGTTCTGTACAGGTATGCTATTTTACCATGCATTGTTGTGAAAGAATAAATGATTCAAATTATATTCCTTATACTGTCCTTGTATGGTTTTTTTAAGAATTGCCAATATGACTTCTTCACACAGACAATTAAAACTGTTTGCAATTATAATTCAAATAAATACTTATAATACACAATGCATATTTTTTATACATTTATTTACAAAAAAATATTTAACAAATTTTAAAAATTTAAAATTATCAAGTAAATTGTAAACAAGATGTATTAGACATGGTAACAATTATATTGATATTATTAAAATTCAAAATGACAGTGTGACCTTGACCTTAGAGCTCAGAACATTTTAAACCATTTTACATCCTTTCAACAGGGAGAAGATAATTATTATTATTATGTATTTTATTTCTGCTGGTTGAATGAATTTACAGTCTGCAAAAGCTGCATCATGGGCATATTATGACCTTTGATCTCCAAGTGTGACTGACCTACAAGCAGGACATAGGTCATCCAAGCCAGACGTGGTCTCCACTGTTTTTATGGCAAGATTGTAAGATTATCTAATGACTCATTTTCTGTCCAGACAAGCTGCATCATCAAAGTTTGAACTTGACCTTCAGGCTAAGCCATAGGTGATTACCACCATATTTAAAAATGTCATGTTAAATGATGAAGTTTTAGTTCAGACAAGCATAAAGGACACAGGAATCAATTTGATAGACACATTTGCATACACAAAATCTTCATTGTTACACTGTGACCAGGGATATATAATAGATACATCCCTGACTGTGACAGATAAATATCTTCATTGTTACACTGTGACCAGGGATGTATAATAGACATCCCTGACTGTGACAGATAAATATCAAGTCAACTGATGACTGAAGCAAAAAGTACGCACATAATTTGACTTTTCTTCAAAAATATACATATGAAAGCCCAAAGAAAATGTAAATAATGATATTGGAAATTAAACAGTTACTGTATAAGCAATTAAGTAATGTTTAATGACGAACTTTCATATGTTTCCGAAGATTTCCTGCAAGTGTGGATTTATAAGGACAAAGAGCACAAGCAAAAGGTTTATCTCCGGTGTGAATTCTGTTATGCAATATCAAGTCCTTGCTGTTATAGAACCCTTTACCGCACTGATCACAATAATGGGTTCGCTCATTTTTATGACGCCTAGAATGGTCTAAGAATCCTTCTGATCTTTTGAAGACCTTACCACAGCCTGGATAATCACATTTAAATGGATAGACCTCCTGATGGATTTTAGCATGAACTTTTTCCAGAGTTTTCTGAGTTTTGAAATTCTTGCCACAAATTTCACACGTCCATGGACGCTCCAGAGAATGGACAACTTCTTTGTGAATTTTCAGATTTCCAGCTGTGCTGAGAATTGCCTTACATTGGTCACATTTGTGCACAACGTTTGATACCTTATGGAAACTGTTCTTGTGCTGGTTTAACTGCGCCAACTCGTAGAATTCTCTACCGCATATCTCACACTGGAACATTTTCTCCCCATTATGTCGCAACATATGTTTACGAAGATTGTGAGCTTCGACAAAACACTTTCCACACTCCGAGCACTTATGGCTTTTGTCTTTCGTATGGTATTTCAAATGTAACACATAATGACTATATGTCTGTGAAGTGTATTTCTTGTTACAAAATTCACATACAAAGACGCATCTACCATTTTTCTTGTGCTTTTCCAAGGCAGATAAACGCTTGAATCTTCTGTCACAGTCACTACATTTAAAACTGTTTTCTTCTTCTTCCACATATCTGCAAGGCTTTGCAGCAATTTGTGAATCAAGTACAGTTTCTTCCAACTTTTCTGTTTGAGTGGCATCATTTTTATTTTTATTAATATTATTATTGAGTCTTGACACTGGAGCATCATCAACTTCAGTCTCTGAACCTGAAGTCTCTTGTAATTCCATATAACCACATTTTTTGGGTGCGCTGCTTTCAGAATTTTCACAGATTTCCTCAAATTCACTTTGTTCCTTGACCAAGACTGATTGCTCAGAGCCAAGAGCGGCTGTTACATAGTCCTGTAGGTCAGAAAAAACATCCATACCGACCATACCCTGATCTTCCTCAATGCCTGTTGAGCCAGTTTGATTTGTTGCAAACTTAGAAACATTACTCCTATCACAGTATTGATTCGGCTCAAAGGACTGTTCATTGACTGGCATCTGTCCATCACGCAAATCTGAAAATTGAGAACATGTAAACAGGAATTTGACATATGCAAAACAAATAGTTAATGGTAGCTAGGTTTAATGTACTTTTACACAAGCAGTTTTGTCGATTATGAATACTTAATGAGGGAATTAGAGTGATACGTGATTGTTATGTCTTAAATACTGGTTCTAGTCCCAGGAAACAGACTCTAGAGCGTTTCAAATAAGCCTTAGGCTTTTGATGCAATTGAGCTAAAATAAATAGGTTTAAACTAAATTAGAAAATAAGCAGCAAAAGTTTCTTATTCCAGTATATAAAGATAAAACTGCTTTAATGAAACATCAAATATTATTTCTTTGTTGGAATAGTTCATTGGGATGTGTCGTTTAGCAAAAATTATACCATTATTACAGTAATATAAATTGATTATTGCACAAAAACATGGATGAAAGAATAAAATTGACAAAACCTTTGTTGAATGTCCATCCTCTGCAGACGAATAGTTCTCTTATGGCTAATTCTTGTTCCAAGGTTACGTAAAGTGACAACAGATAAACGTCCATTGCTCATTTCATTCTGCAACAATTTTCTGAAACAAACAATGCTTATACCTGAAACATGTCACTCAGTTTAGTTGTTCCAATATATTACTACACATGTCAATTTATTCTTGATGACATAAATAGTTAAAACATGGTATGTCATGTCTAAGTAAATAAAACATTTATATTGTGACACTTTTTAATAAGAATTATCTTTATACAAACAAGAATGTGTTTGTCAGAAACACAATGCCCCCTTATGCACCGCTTTGATTTTTTTTTTACCTTTGACCTTGAAGGATGACCTTGAACTTGACCTTTCACCACTCAAAATGTGCAGCTCCATGAGATACACATGCATGCCAAATATGAAGTTGCTATCTTCAATATTGCAAAAGTTGTGACAAAACTTTAATATTAATAAAGTTTTGGACAGACAGACAGAATGACAGACAGGCCAAAAGCAATATACCCCCTTTTTTTTAAAGGGGGCATAAATCAAAAGTTACAAATATGTAAAGGGACAAAATAAATACTAAATCTTTTACTACTCAACCATTACAAGTAGTTGATGCTGTGAGCTAGAGCATAATAACTTGACAAACTGCACATGCATGGAATGATGTCATATTGGATAAAAACAGATAAGTCATAATAAAATATATGAGAGTATTTTTTTCCAAATCAAAGAATAAATCTTGATTGTTCATTTTAAATAAGTAGAGATAAAACTAAGAATACTATTCTGCAAAGCAATTTGGTGGCAAACATGTTGCCTTCTTGTTGTAACAACAGATAGACATGTACCAACCACAGGTACTTGAAAAAAAAATAATTGGTCCTTATATATATATATATAATAAAAGAATATATATAGAAGAACCAACATTTTTTTCAAGTACCCGTGGTAACAACAGTGATCATGTGCTGATTATTAAAACATAGCTTCATATTAAAAAGAGAAAAAATGGTAACATGCAGGGATCATATTTTCCCACATCAATCAGTCGGGATTTAAAATGGGGGGAAAAAGTATTAGAAAATTTACATCCGAAATCCATACATGCAATAATTTTTCAGGTCCATATCGGGACATTCCATAAAAAATTGTCTGGAAATTTGACCAAAAAGCAGGACACCTAAAACGATCAATCATTCCACCTTTTCTTTAGTAGTATGTTACTAACAAAAACTCTAATTTTCTGCCCAATTTTGAAGTTACATGTGTTTCAGAAATTCGTGAACACAGCGTTCTCCATTTTCCGGAAGTAAACACACTCCATAAACTGAATTGTGGGGTTTCCCCGTATGCCTCGATTTGACATTTATTTCTGTATGATAATCTTTTGATAGCAATTAGAGACCCCTAGCATAAAAACACTGTGGTGTGAATGCCTGACAAAATCAATAATTTGCCAATAAATCACCGATAAGGTGTCAAAAACACTGGTGCACTTGAGTAGCAGAAGCTGGTTGTTAATTGGGGGCAATAAAGGAATTAGCGATGGAAAGTTTTAGCCAGACTTAGCTTGAATAGCGAATTTTATTGGGAACTTATAGATAGACTTTACATCTGGACAGAATTAGACCGACTGTTTGGGATTATCAATCGGTCTTTCATGACCCCAATCAGTCTAGGACCGACAAAGCCGAAAAAAATATGATCCCTGGTAACATGAGTTTGTAGAATTGTCTTTGTGATTTGAAAAAAAAAACATAGCAAGATGAAAATGATTATAAGTGTTCTAAAGCTATATTGGACCCAGATAATTGGCACAGCTTTACCAGACACCAAAAGGCGATGGTTTAATCTCAATCTAATGTAACTACATATAAATTAAGATTGTCTCATGATTAAAACAATGTTTCACAGCGATTATTCTCGGTTAGTGGTTTTCAGATGGTCTTGAAAGTTAAATATGGTAAATTTTACTTTAGAACCAGTTTGGCTTTACTATGTTTGGCTCTGTACTTTAGATGTTGAAGGTTAACATTTCTATCTATCTATCTATCTTCGGATACTGTTGAACTCTCCTTTCGGGTATTATTAACAGATCGCACTGTCAGTGCAAGAAAAAGATTTATACAATAAAGTACAATAAAGTATTGACAGTGAGACGTCAAAGAAAGAAAGTAAGACTGCAACAAAGTTTAAAAGTGTTAGTATATGTATAGACAAGAGTTAAAATCAGGTTAAAAACACACTTGAAGGATTCAAGCGTTGGCAGGAGGACAATGTATGAAGGGAGGCTGTTCCATAGTACGACAGTGCTGGGAAAATAAGAAAATTTGTAATAGTTAGCAACTGTGTGAATCTGCCTATAAGCTAAGAGATGTGTATGGCGAGTCAATCTCCTGGGTTTTTCAAGATATGTGGGGACGGGGACAGCTACTAATGAATGGACAATTTTGTAAAATAATACTATTTTAGCATCAGTCCGTCTGTTCTCTAAAGATCTTATACCAAGTGACTGTTGCATGTCTGAGACACTATCATAAGTGGAATAGTTGTTATGTATCTATCTGATTGCTCTTCTCTGAACCATTTCGATTTTATTGATGTTTTGTTTAGTGTATGGTGACCAGACTGGAGACGAGTATGCTACTTGGGGCCTGACCAGAGTTTTATAGGCAGTTTCTTTTACTTTCTTGTTTTGAGTTTGAATGTTACGTTAAACAAAACAAAGTGTTCTATTTGCTGCTGTACATATTCTATTAATGTGGGTGTTGAAAGAAAGGTCTTCGGATAAGTCTTCTCCTAAGTATTTTGCACTTGATACGGTTTCAAGAATATGGCCATGTAATATATAATTATGTTTGATTTTATGTTTGTTTTGAGTTATGTTAAGGACTTGGCATTTACTGGGGTTAAAATGCATTTCCCATTGTTCCAAGGTATTAAGATCTTGCTGTAAGGTGTTGCAATCATTTATTTTAGGTTGTTGATCGTGAGGTAGACATGTCCGTATACATATTAATGAACGCTTGCTTGGCCTGAATATGAACAGATGAGCATTTTGACATATTTATTGGTTTCTATATTTGTAAAGAGAATCATGACAACAAAGTATGTTAGGTATTAAACTTCTGTGTTGATTCAATAATTAACTTATTAAGTAAAAAAAAAACACTATGTAAAGCGATACTGCTCGCCTGTTGAGTAGCGGTACGATAAGTTTTGTATGTAGATACCTCATATGTTTTTAATCAAGACGGTTATACATGTGGATCAATCCTTGCTTACATATTAATGTAATAATCTGGTAAACCATATATATTCTTATCAATGTCCCATTAAATTAATGCTGTGCGCAACTAATACCGTTCAATTACAATATTATTTAATGTCCAATTTGTGTAAAAGGGACATAACTACAAAGTTCATTTAAGGTTATAAATCACCAACTGTTTGTTTAAAATACTTCCCTTACAGGCAAAGCGTTTCTTTTAAAACTTTATCGGTTTCAAAAGCTTGAATGGTTACCCGTTTCATTTTGCTTGAAAAGTTCGCGGGCACGAAACAGTGAGAAGGCATTTTTTTCTATCCACCTTTTTTGTACTACAGTGTGTCGACACAAAGATATCAATAAACAAGGATACTATCATAGGAAAAAATGCAATACTGCGGGAGATCTCATGCTATCTCGCGGTCATCTGTAATCTGACGTTATCTCGCGTGATTTCATTTTATGACCTCGTAAAGGAGAATTAAAAACGTAAAGAACATGAAACACAGTTTTGATATTTGTAAAGTTGCAAAAAAATGATATAAGAATAATACACACTAGATTTATAAAATATGTGTCTCTGCAGCAATATTAAGCGACAATACGTTATAGTCCGTGTTAGGTTATTTTAAAGTACATGACTTCCTTTGTCTAAAACTTAATTATGTTTTATTGAATGTAATTAATCAACTATAATGAAAAAGGTGAGTTCACAATCTATAGTCTTGTAACAGGCATAGCCTTATTTTATTTAGCCACGTTACTCCCGGGATTTAATAAATTAGAAACAACCATTCGTCATGACATGTTATTTATAATATATGTAAATAAGGAATTACATTCCTTTCAAATAGACAATTTAATTTGAATTTAAAATTCAATTAATTTTCATAGTGTGCCGATATTGTTGGAATGGTTATTATAAAGAACTTCATCATCAAGAACCCTGTACTGGAAGATCATGGGTATACAGAATAACCCCCCTAGTTGAAGAGCTATACTTGTAGGTTCAAATGTAAACTGCTATGAAATAACTATATATAATATCCGTGCAGAGAATTATAAATTTACATCAACAGTCAACTAAGAATGATCTCCGGCCCAAACAGCATAAATCCAATTATAATTAAAAGAGACGTAGATGTTATCTACGTCTCTATAATTAACAATTGAGTTGTAAAAGGACGTAAATGTGTACCCTTAAAGCCTCTATAACGCTAAAAAATCAACGACAATAACGTTATATATTTGTAAAATAAAGTTAACATATAAATAATCAGTGTTCCTTACAACAATAGCCAAAATTTCAACGTTAGATGTGCTCTTGTAACATAGATTTTTGTTGATACAAATGCTCGTTTTTATTTATTTTTGACATAATTAATGCCATTTTAAATTCCCGCAAATATATCTATTCATACGACACGCGAACAATAAAATAGTACCATGTTGGCGGTCATGTGTCGTATGCAAAGATATCGTTGCGGGAAATTAAAATGGAATTAAATATGCAAAAAAAACACACACACAAAAAGAGCATTTTGTATCTACAAACATCTATGTTACCATACCATATCTGGCGTTGAAATTTCGACAATTGCCATAAAGAACACTGATTTTCAATTGTTTAACTTTATATTACGAAATATTGTACGAAATTTTCGTTGATTTTGAGTAGTAATGGGGCTTTAAAATCAAACACAATCGGTACTGGTGACTTGTAACCTTCTTAAAAGGTTAAGGTTCACCCCCTACCTCCCTAATCCTTCGGCTAGACAACCATATAAGATTCCGGACGAGCCCCCAAAATGTAACAGACCTTGCCTTCTGTTATTTAGCCGTGTTACTCCCGAGATTTACTAAAATATAAACAATCATTCACCATGACATGTTATTTAAAATATTTATTAAATAAAATTATCTAGCCGAAAGAACATAGAAAGAGGAAATTGCTTATGCTCCGTAAAGAAGCTAAAGAATGCCTCTGTTGTTCTGGAGCCAAAAACCTCTACTTGTCATCATTCACATGGCTTTAATACTGTTTGAAACACTGAGTCCCATGAGAAGTTCATGTTTTAAAAGTAATTTAGAGGCCTTGCCTTAACATCAGACATTACAACACATAATTACAATTTTACACCATAATCTTAACACAAAATATAATAAAAGTATACGCCTCCAAGTGGTGACCGGTAAACATCATGAAGTCCATGAGGAACAAATGCACAGTCAGTAATTTCATGTAGATCAAAATAGACTGGTACAAAGGATAGAAAGGCTTCAAATACAAGTACGATTGGAATCCATATAAGTATTAATAACAAAACAAGTACTGTAATAATATATAAATAAATCATTCCTGCTGCAGTCTGCAGTAAATTTAGCTTTAAGTAGTTCCGGCGATATTAATTAGCTAAACTTTGAAGAATATCTAAAAATGTCAATAGACCTTAGTCTTTACATATCGCTCAAGAACTTCACTTCCAGTCTAGATCTAAAACTTCTCAAATGTTCAAAGATCCCCTAATCTCACGTCTCGCTGTAGAACTTTTCACACAAAACCGTCTGCTCATTCTCGCCCAGCTCTAAACCTTACAAAGCTATCAAAAACTACTCCTCTCGCTCTTGAGCTTCCTGTCTTTCGTTGAACTTAACAGTGCTCGTATTTTTGGAGGTTTATCAGGTCCTTCCGCGCCTGACGGTGCATTATGTTAGGACCCGGAATCATGCGTAGTGTGCCCAGCACTCTTATCTAATTACCTTACTAGACTAATGCAATTTGTGACAAATGTTGAATGCTAGCTGCAATTTCCGGGTAATTAAGCTTCATAACCAAACGATATTAACGAAATTCAATTTTGGAATTGTCTTGTTTTTGCTGTTGTTATTTGTATATTTTTAAGAGGGGATTGGGGAGCTTACATGAACCGGGAGTAAGAATTAAATTCGGGTCGCAGCGACGAGAAGAGTCTGAACCCAATACTGCTCTATAATTAAGGGGAGCCTTCTCATCTCAACGTTGATCGTGTTGTATTTAAGTTCCAGAAAAAGTCTTTCTAGAACTTCTTGTATGGCTCTAGACCGTCTTGGCTCGCTCGAAAACGTCTTGTCTCTATCTAGAACTTCTCGTCTCTATATGGAACTTCTCGTCTCTATCTAAAACTTCTAGTCTCTATCTAGAACTTCTCGTCTCTATCTGTAACCTCTAGTATCTATCTAGAACTTCTCGTATCTATCTGGAACTTCTCGTCCCTATCTAGAACTTCTCGTCTCTATCTAGAACTTCTCGTCTCGTTCTTGAACTGTTCGTCTCATTTTAGAATGTTCCCTTTATGATATAGAACTTTTCAGCTCACTCCAGAACACATCATCTTATTCTTGACCTTCTCATCTGGCTCTAGACATTTTGGTCTCGCTCTAGAACTTCTAATCTAACTCTAGATTGTCGCGTCTTGTTATTTAGCGTCTTGTCTCGCTTCTAAACATTATGTCGTGAAATTATCTTCTTACCCCAGAACGTATTATACTACCTTAAATCGTATTTCCTCCGTGTATCATAGTACTTCTCGTCTGGCTCTAGAATCTCTGGTCTTAATTGCGACATTTTTGCACTTTGTAGAAAGTCTGGGCTTTATCTAGATCTTTGTTTCTCTTTGTGTCAAGTTGAATAAAAGAACCGAACCGATCGAACTCAGCACATGATTGTCATTTTTATCGGTCGAATTACTTCAGACAAAACAACAATTCAATGAAAGAAATATCGTGGCATAATGAGATTAATTACACTTCACTAGGTTTTTAAGTATCGTATGGAGGGCCATGTACGTGTAGATAATTAGCAAGTCGAATAGCATTTTAGTCTGTTTAAATATTGTATATGTAGTTTTAACTTTAAGATTGTTGTTGTCAGTAAGACATCTGTTGTTCAGTCATAGATCATGCTTTTTTTAAATCCCCATATTACCGATTTATTGAATAACACAGGAGAAATTAAGGAATGTACCGCAAATGTATTATACATACAATAATTAAATAATATATTATTCATTATACATTATCTATATTATAACACGTGTCATATTCTCTATTAATACATACACGTTAATTTAAAAATTATCTAATTTATATATATTGTTGAACGAAAAACAATTGAATAGACAATACGACACATGTTTTTGTGTGGTGATCACCAGCATTTGACACCTTTTTATGCTACCCATTCATTCTAGATATCAATAAGTTAACAATAAATTATATATTGACATTACATGAATTTGTATATCCGTACTATTACGTAGTTAAAGGGGAAATACTGGAATCGCAATAGATGTGTGTCCGTTAGTCAGCCTGTTTGTTCGTCTGTCTGCTTGTCCGCCTGTCTATCCAAAGATCAAAGACTCGCCTGGAGGCGTTCTCCTACAATTTTCATCGAACAAGATTCAAACTTGCAGACATTGTTCCTCAACATACGAAGTTGTGCATGTGCGATTTTTGTTTTCATCCTACGTTTAATAATACAAAAGATAAGCCATTTTTTCAACTTTCTATAACAACATGCCAAATGTTTATATTGATATTTGATATTTAAATATATCTTTAACTAAAAGAGTTGTAAAATTGAAACTTAATAGGTAGATACATCTTATTGAGAGAAAGTGCAGTACTCAAGAATCGTTACTCCTTCTCCCATATTTTTAGAGCTATTGCCCTTTGTTAATTTGTGTACTTAAATTTTGTCCGGGGCATATCTCGAAAAGTATAAGAGATATCAACTTGAAACTTAAGAAGTATGTATATTTGATTGATGGGATTAGAAGTTCACAATAGCCATACCTATTGCTTCTATATTTTTAAGTTATTGCCCTTCATTAGATTTTGCACTTAAATTTAGTTCGAAGCGTATCTTGAAATTATAAGCGGTATCAACTTCGATGTTAATATGTAAGAAGGTCTCAATTAGGGAAAGTGCAATGCGGTAGATTCATAACTCATGCTTTCATAATCTCGCAGTATTTGTCCAATTGAATGCCAGAGCATATCCTGACTAACTTCAAAGGTAGGAAGCTTGCATTGTTTGGAAATCGGTTCTTAAATCTGGACTGTCAATGCCCTCTGCGGGCGGTATTTCGGGAACGACAGTGACAATTCTAGTTCTAAAAGAAATCAAACACTATTGAATGTATAATCTTCGTCTCTTGTTATTCTATATCACGTAATCAATTGAATATAATTTCGTCTCGTTATACCTATTTTAGTCGACACACCAGTTTCAGTGACTTTTATCTAGCGTGTGCTTACTCTTTTATTATGGGCTCTTATGTCATAACACGTTATGCACATTTTAACATTGTTACGGCCTTTTCACATATATGTACTGCTAAAAAATACTTAAACACAACTGAGTGTTGTCAATTTAAATAACAGACTGGCATTTTTGTGTGTTTCTGTTTGTAACAGAACAGGTTAAAGTATGCATCCAAAATATCGTAAAAGCTAAATGATAGTAAATCACGTATAATTAATTTAATAATTGTATTTATTCTTTAAAAAAGTCAGGAAATGAACCACTTTAATCAATTTGTTTCACCAATATAATCAATGTTTTGAGCACAATATATTTGTTTGTGCCTCCCTTGTTATATCGAGTACATGTATAGAATTTTTTTTTTACAATTATGAAATTTCATTCACATAAAGTATATAAGATAAAATCACAAAAATTGCTAGTTTAAACAGCATACCATTGTGGTTTTCATTTGAACGTACAAATACATCAAGTTGCATAAGTTGATAGTTGAAATATTACATGTAATATCATCAAAAGTGGGTATTGTACATTCAATCTTAGGTATACTACCCATGTAAGTGAAAACTGTGCATTCTTTTTCATGAAACAATTAACCTGATATAAGTGCTGATTTATCATTTCAATAATCAAATTTTGTGTTTCAGCATTCACATTGTATTGTCCATAGTGGTCACTGACATTCACATTGTATTGTCCATAGTGGTCAGTGACATATTGGTGCCACTCATAATATATCAGCAAAGGACGGATATATAAATATTTACCAAAGTAAGAAGAAAGAAAATAATTTGTAGAAAAAGAGACACAATTATCAGTTTGAACAAAGTGAGCACCTTTAAATGATAAAGGTCCAATTTAAACATATTAAAGTAATTTGCAGAAAAACTAAGGGTCAACGAAACTGGCACCTCAATGCTTATTACAATTCGTCAATTCACATTACTTGCGTATTCCATTATTATTGTTATTACACCTCATGCAGTAAACGGGAACAAAAAATTAACATCACTGTCGTCTTTATAAATATATTCCCATGTAGATATTTTGGCAAGATACACACTTAATAATATGGCACAAACATAAAAATATAACAATATTCCCACAAACTCGTTAGTAGTATTCATGAAAATATAAATGGATAAACTTGTATTTAGTTTCTACTATTATATTTAATATAAACACATCTGAACTAATAACTCAATACATCAATACGTTAGTTATGTGTAGCGGTACAAGTGTATTACTGCATTAAAATATTTAAAATATTATACTATCAATAGAAAACGAAATAACTGCTGTACAACTTCTTGTTAACAAGGCATATACGAAGTCATAAACATGAGTACAGCAAACTAATGTATAGTTCTCGTTTCAATTGTCCATATACTTATTACATTGTGATATAATTGAAAATATTGCTGCATTATCGTTATCTTTTGGTAAAAAAACAACACTTTATCGTTCTATCAAACAACATTGACTTAGCCCTCTTGATTTCATTTATAAGCATCTGAACTCCGAACCGTTGTTTATTAACTTACTTACACCCATACAGATTCATATAAACACTATTTATTAAGTTGACCTACCCTTAAAATACTCACATATTCTATGTTTCATAAACATGCTTTATAGAACTAATCGATGTCAGAATTATAAAAGCGTATTGTTATTTCCTGCCTTCAATACAGCATGTGCTTGAATCATCCACAAACAAAATAAATACACGCAGGTAACACACTGAATAAAACAATGAAATCAATATTGACTGAAATGCACATGAATTACTGCATGTTCATGGAACAATTGTATAAAAAAAAAAAGGTTTTTGCTTATGTTTATGATTTCCCGCGACCCAAAAGGTTATCATCGATCCAAACTCAAAAGTTCTTAAATACCGAAACCCCACGACCCAACTGTTTTAAATGACCGAAACGTTTTAGCGAATGATTTCCCACGAACCAAATGTGTTTATTGACAGAAGCCAAATTGCTTTGTTTGCCAATGAAAGCCCACATCACTTTATTGATTAGCGACAGAACTCCCAAGGCCCTTAATTAAATAAAGGCCGAATTATCTTGTAAGTAAACATCATTTGTCTGCGGTGACTGATAAAATACAACCTTCCGGCAATCACCCTTCATATTATTCCCTGCGAAATCTAGAAACGAACACGCACATATTTTTAAAATAAAACAAAACATAACACATAAAATCCCAACACGAATGCGTCTATGCGTCAAGTTTCTTTGCGTTTTTGACTGGTTTCAGGGACAAAGGGGACAGGCTTACATTGGAGAGCCAATTCTGACACTTCTGTATCGATCTCTCCCGTACTAAGCGAGGCGGAATTTCCTGCTCCTCCTTGGAAATGATGGGCCTCTGGTTGTACCTGCTATCAAAGCCCGGCGGTGTGATTTCAAAATCGTCCGGAGTGGCTACGAATTTGTAGTTGCCTATTCCAGGTATTTTGTAGTTCTTTTTCTTCGCTTGCTCTAAACTGTATACGTTCGTCTTTGAATGCGATTGCACAGTTGCACGACTTAGTCTTGTATTTTCGCGGATAGCGGGGAAAAGCTTCGCCCGTTCTAATTCTCCACTTGAGGCATCGTCGTATTCTTTCACAGGACTCGGTGAAGAATAATGCGAACTATTTTCATCATTGCCTAAACTATCCATAGATTTAAACTGGCTTCGTAAGAATGACCTTGAGCGCTCCCGTATTAAACAATCATATTTATTCCTATTCTCCTTCATTTTCCTTTGAGCGTTTACACTTTTATGTAAAATGTTATGGGGACCGCTTTCCATGCCGCCTTTTCTCTTACGGTGTACTCCCATGTCATTCAATGTTTCACGTATTGCATGTCTTGCCTCTTTCGACATAGCTAATTTTTTAATATCTCCCTTAGTTGTATTAGGGGACTCAACGCACTTTGAATGTTTCTCTCTTCTTTCCTCCTGATTGGAAATTAGTGAATTGGTTTCAGCATCGACAACAAAACTAGACGTAATTTGATTGTGTAATTCAAATCCTCCAAGGTCGCTGATTTGATTCCTTAAGTCAAATGCTGCAATGCCTATATTGTTAGTCTCGTTGCCCACGTCACAAATGCAATCACTATCAAACTCACTTTTATCTATGTCACTAGAGTTTTCAAACTCTTCTCTATTAACATTTACGACATTGAAAGCCACGTGCTTATCGTCTGTATCTGGCGTTGCAGTAAAGCTGCTAATACCACTGTCGTGCGATTCAATGACTTTATTGTCACGGCCTGTGTCGCCTGTTGTAAGAGTTTTCCTATTGTGCGTAGATTCATCACACGGCCAACTTACCGAAGAATGTGACCTTGTGTCGGTGTCAACATCAGCGTAAGATATCCCGGGCTCTCTGCTAAGATTGGTTTCATCAGAACCGGCGGACTCTACGACCGCTTGTCTAGTATCTTCTGTAAATGATACGCGTCTTTTGATATTAGGATCGTCAACATTTCGATTACCTTCGTCAGAGAATTCAATTATATGTTCATTTATATCATACGCATTATTCGACACTTTATTTTGCCACACATTTTTTACAGGGACGTCCTTTTGTTCGGTTTCACTGTAAGTATTGCTTGCAGAGTTTGATTTTCCCTTTTTTCGTTTAAGTCGTCTGGTCTTTTTCGTATTCAACTTATTGTCCTGATTAACGCCGCACGTTGTCCGGCTTCTTGGTGGTTCTTGTACTGTATCCGCGTTGTCACTGATACCACATGCGCTTTGACACAGTCGATCCCTGTCTGTTACATCTTTTTGAGTCTCATTAATATCCTGAGGTTTACCTTGAGACGTTTTAGTACATTCTTTGTTAGTATGTGCTCCGCTTTTAGTTCTTATCGCTGCACTTTTGGGTACACGTTTATTGCCCTTGGCCTTAACTTGTTCGTTTGCTCTTTTAGAACTTAATTCCGTTGCGCTCTTCGCTTTTTGTCGTCTGTATGAATATCTAGAAGGACTGGCGTTTTTAGCACTTTTCACATTTGTTCGAGCAGTTTGTCGCCGGCCCGTTTCAGGGACAGTCTCCGGTCGTCTATTGATATTTAACTGGTATTTACAAGAAGTAATATTTACCTTCTTGGGATGCGCAGAGTTTGTAGGTGGCTCATCGTCATAGCTTATCAAACTTATCAAATCTATATCGGTGCTCCTTTTAAAAATATCAAACTCAGTTTTATAACTCGCTCGTTTACTGAGAGTAGCAACGGAGTAATAAGGGAATGACATGTTTTGTTTGCTATCTAGACTTGCCTAGCACGGTACAACGCATATATATGGTCATTGATATACATGTAATAAGATCGTTTACTCGCTTTCAATATCGTATAACAATCGTCCGGTGTCAATTTCTGTTTATATTTCAAATTGCTACAAGCTAATCCGGCATTCAATTGACACGTCTGTGTGACTGATTGTTGATTTGTTTATCTTCGTTTCCAAATTACTCTTTAGAAAAAGGAAACTCTTGTTCCGATTCATTTAACACGACCGTATTTCCGTTCTGTTGAATTGATCAACTAATCTCACCCTGTGGCTCTTTAATAAGGTCGTGCAAGCACACTCTTTACACTATGCTTGCACGTGGTCCCCTGCTTTGCGCGTGGTGTTAGAACGAAATGTTTCCAATCTCCACGCACGCCTGTTGCGGTCTTAACAAATGAAACCAAAGCATGGATTTCTTTTTGTTTGCGACAAGGTCACGGTTTTCATTCTAAAAAGAAATAAAAAAACAACAGAAAATATGAAAACAATAGATACTTGTGTAAGAAACCACATTACTGTAATTTGATTTATATATTATATTTCAATATGTTTAAGTGTAATTGAGTCGCGTTTTGAGAAAACTAGGCATAATGCTTGTGCGTAAATTGTCATCCCAGATTAGCCCGTGCAGTCAGGGACGACAATTTCCGCTTTCATGGAATTTTTAGTTTAAATGATGTCTGTTCTTAGCGAAAATCCAGATTGGGCGGAAAGTGTCGTCCCGGATAAGCCTGTGCGGACTGCACAGGCTAATCTGGGATCACACTTTACGCACATGCATTTTGTCTAGTTTTCTCAGAATACGACACAGTTGAGTTTCGTACTGTCACAGAATTAAAAAGAAAAAGTACCACTAATACCCGGTACGTCTTATATTATTTGCAAACTTGCGAAACTTGTTTTTCCCCATTTTTAAAAAATAAATCCAACGTTATTTATTTAGAAATAACAACACAAACATGGGTTCAAAAGCACTCATCGAAAAACGCAGAATCACACATTCGCTTAAACTGCATGCAATCGAAAGCCCGTTTATATACTAGACGGGTGAAATGTATATTGATGCAATCAGACGAATTCGGCACGCTGTGCAAGCAGCAACAGTACCGCAAATGTTTGAAGATTAATTTTCAGATGAACTAGTGCGCGCGTATGTTTCTCATTAAATTTTTACATTTCCCTCACATCGCTTTAAATGGTGCAATTGAGCGTAAAAACTCGCTAAAGAAGAGGCTGTACAGAGAGTCTCTTTAATTATGTAAAGAAAACTATCATGACGGATTTTATTGGTGTCGTTGATAAAGGCATATTTAAGATATAAAATAAACATATTTGCTCCTCTGGACTCGACCGGATATTGGAAAAGTGGATGATCAAATTGAATAATGTTATAATGTTAAAAGATTCATGAGACCAACTGCGTTAACTTTAGAATATAGAGCGTGTTGATTGAAAAATAAGGAAAACAAACACAACTTCTTTTTGTATCTTACTAATCTTAAACCGTATAACGATTTGGACGGATGCATTATAATAATAATGTATTTTATCGCTAAATTGATGGAATTTGTTAAAATGTTATACACATGGAATCAAAATAAAATTGCACTTGTAAAGACTCTCTGCCACTTTATTTAGTCCCATTTGAATATATTTTAATTATGTTATCCAAGTTCGCAATGATATACAAATATCTTGCGAAATGCATTTTTAAAAATCATGAAAAAAGTTTCTACACGGCAACATACAAAAGCGAATATAATATTCAAACGCAGAAAACCAAGTTTAAACTTCCACACATCCAAAAGCATTTGATACAACACAATCCGCGCTCATTGCGTGCTCCATTCGAACTGGCCAACAAATATTTGGCTACAGATATACATTGTATACGAATTCTGATCTTGGACCCCATCAGAGCTATTATATCCCACCACAATTATTAATTGTGGGAAGACAATATCGGTACTTAATTGGCAGTGTCCGATTAAAATCTACGCATTTTAATTAAGATGTCTCACCAAAGAGCTTGTAACTGAGGTCATTTAAATTTTGGAATGGACGGCGGACACACAATAATGGACAAGTCGCCATAAACTCTTTTTCCATTTTTTATTTTTTTTAAACAACCCATTCGGTTCGATTTCGTTTGTTTTGTTAGCTCCTGTTTTAACCGATTAATCCTTGCTAGTGTAAAATTGATAATCTATACTTAACATTTGAAAACGCAAAACATCAAACAACTGTACGCACTCTGTGTTTCATTCAATGCATGTATTACTGATAATACCAATGAACTTGTGTGTAAATTATAGCCTCAATAGTCAAATGTTCTGATTTTAACTAGCAGGTTGGCCGACACTTCAATTGCTTATCTGAGTGGCCTTTAACTATTTCACGTGTTAGGAATACGCCATGAAAAAAACTATGTGTTCAGTGATTCTCCGTCAGGATATTAATTAAGACCCTCATAAATACCATAGTGGTCTAACTTGCAATTGAAGCTAATCCAAGCTTATTTCGTCTTTTAATTGTAGCACAAATTGACCTCTCGATATTTTCGATCAGTTCCCACGATATAAAGGTCTCATTACACCACCACATGCTTGTTTAATCTACAACTAAATCGTGCCGGCAATCAATTTGACGCTATAAGCAATGTTAATGTGGGTAACACAACATTGTTTTTGCGACTTGCAACATTTACCGAAGTGCAATCCATCGACAATGGAAATATTGGCGTAACTCCGACTTTGTATAATATTTTGTTTAACGAAAAATGTTTGTCCGTCTTCTTGCGTTATTTTGTTTGGAGATGGTAGTGGAAGCAAACGACTTATTTATTATTTGCCATGTGTGTACTTTTATTGTAGATAATTCAAGCAGATACTACCTTTGTACACGAGTAGTTGAATTAATTAATTTAAATAATAGTGTCAAAGGTCACGTTTATCGATAAAGGTACCAAAGCGTTAAATCCATCAATTGTTTTAATTGCGTGACTTAAACACGTTATGATTGTTTGAGTGGAGTATTTTACACGGATAGGTATTCACGATTATATTCAATGAAACAATAGAACAGACATTTAGTACCTATATTTATGATTAATATAGTTGAGAGGTCCGAGATAACGTATATGCATGCTTCTTTAGACGTAATAACTTTAAAAAAAAGTAATCGAAATACAACATTCGATAACTAGCTGTTATTTAAACAAATTCACGTTGCAACATCGTATACATGCGCAATTTTAGGTCACAATTTTGTATTTGAAATGTGCACGTTATGAAATAAGACACTTACGGCCGAAGTAGTGATTTGCAATATGTGTCGCGTTCTGAGAAAACTGGGCAAAATGCTTGTGCGTAAATTGTCATTCCAGATTAGCCTGTGCAGTCCGCACAGGCTAATCCGGGACGACACTTTCCGCCTAAACTGGATTTTCGCTAAGAAGAAACATCATTTAAACGAAAAATTCCATAAAAGCGGAAATTGTCGTCCCTGATTAGCATGTGCGGACTGCACATGCTAATCTGGGATGACAATTTACGCACAAGCATTATGCCCAGTTTTCTCAGAACGCGACACAATTTATGTCACAAAGCGTGATTTAAAATCTTCCCGTAATGTAAGAATTTTTACGTACCGCAATTCTGCGTAAGTTGCAATGTTTTATCCACGACATGCACATTCCTTAAATGCGATTCGAAATTTGTATGTGCATGTTCTTGTATTGTATTTCCTTTTAATTTTTATTTTGCAATTATCGACCGCATTTGTATTTATACAATGTATTAAAAAGGTATACAAGGTGCCAACACTCACGCCTAAGCTACCGCATAATTTAATTACCTCTATATGCCTTTATCCAATATACCAGTGAGACATTAAGAATAGATTTAATCAAATGTTGATCGAACTGTACCTTACAAATAATTCAATCGACGCCTATATATGCAATGTGTTTGTTTATTGCTTTATTTTTACATAAACGTTGCATTAAATACACTCTCAAGACTGTTAAATAGACATTTATTTGCCTTTTTGACAAGGTGCTGATAAAAGCGAAAGTTCATGGGAGCCAAGTTTTGATAAATGGTATTAGCCCCAACAATGCGTTGAAAGCAATAACTAGTAACTCGTAAGCTATAAAGCGCTGCGCATTCACAAGTGTAAAGTAGATAAAGTCCTTGCAAATATTAATAAATTCTACATTCGTGGCATTTCTTAGGACACTTTGGGTCAGGCTTTCCGTCAAAAGCCGCGTCTAAAACACACTTTCCGAGTTTGAAACATTTTAAAGGATATGTCACGCATTTGAAATACCTTGGATCTAAATAAACTATTGATTTGCACAATCGTCTGGTTTAGATTAAACGTTATAAGTCGACGACAGGCTTATAAGATAAATTAAGGTTTTGCAAATGGTAGAATTTCTTTTTTGGGAATTACATCATATACCGGAATACTGAAGCATTTAATCTAGAAACACAATATGTATTGCAACGAAGACATATTCACGATTTATTATTTGTATTATGAATGTAATAGTGGTTAAGGAAATCAATAATGAAGAAAAACCGTTAATCGCCCATATTTTCTAAATGAGTCCCTTAATTGAGCATGGAATGCCAAGTGAATGAGACGCGGCCTTCTCTGCATCCACATTTGAAAAGCTCGAAACTATGAAATATTATTAACTTGAATCGTGAAATATTATATAATTGAATAGGACAACCCAATTTTTCTTAGTACGGTTCAATATTAAGATTTGAGATCTAGACCAATGTTTGTAACAACCTAAAACTAGTAAATACAACAGATGACGTTATTGTGGTTGGTGTTAAAGAAATATGGAGACTAGCGAATGTCAGTGGGATAAGGTTAAATTCCTTCAACCTCAAACATGTGTAGACCATAACATATTTTTAGTTCATCTACGTAATAGTTATCACAATTTATCGCAGTTGGTATTTACCACAGCATTGGATCAAGAGAAGACTTCGAACGACAACGCAACTAGCAGCCATTTGTTCTAGAAGTATGACCGCATTTTAATAAGCCCGGAAAACTCTCGACCGATGTCAAAGATTCCAGCAGCTGCAAAACCATATTGAACATTCCCGAGTTATATCACACATTAACCGAACAGTACCATGGGTTCTGCAACATAATATCTTGTGAATCACAGCTGTTTACATTCATGGTATCACATGAATGAAGCATGGGAAGAAGTACAAAATATAGCAGGTGTTTTACTTAATTTCATGAAGGAATACGATAAAGTGCATAGTGCTTGATTGAATTACTAGTTGTTTGCTGTCAGGATTGAGAAGTTTGGTTGATGGCCCTATGTCCCCTCACGTGTGACCTTCGGCGTCCATCAATGCACTGTTATAGGGCCAATCATGTTACTCCTGTACGTTAATGAATGCTGCCATAGATCAACCAGCAGGCTCTTTGATAATTACATTATCTTCTACCATAAGATACAATCTACTAAAGGATGTAACATGATTAAAAGAACATTTGAATCCAACACAGACGAACTTTCAACCATCTTAGTGTGGAGCACTTAAAATCATCAATAAGAGGCCTCCCATCCAATCACCCTATACCCTTCATGACCAAATGCATTCCGTAGTGAAGAAAGGAGTGGATCAAATGTTTGCGGACGCTTCAAAGATAGTTAAAATCAGAACCAAGATAAATCTGTTTTAATACGTTTTTTTTCTGGTTCACAACTCAACGATAAGAAACTATCATAGCATGTATGTATCCACGGTAATACATTTACTCTTTTCATGCGGTCTCCACTGAGTGGGCGCGACTTAGCAGTCATTCGCTGACCAGTACAGTAGGCACCTCGTTGCGAATCATTGTCGAATGACCTTTTCTGGAATCCCCATGAGCTCACCTTCAAAGAAAGCCAACATTGGCCGCGATTTCCTAAAAAAGAACATTTTTCTAATGCACAAGAAGGCGATGGCCTTCATATATAAATAAAAGAAACGCATAAACTACAAGTCGCTCGTAAGTCTTCATTCTACAACCCACAGGGGGTACATTCAATTGGTTTTGCATCCCCAAACAAGACCTTGTGTTGTGCGTCTGGGTTTGTCAAAGCGTTTTTCGAGCCTACTGCAGCACTTCNAACACGTTCAACACAATATACACAAACCACGTATTCCAAAGATCACTGACAAAACTGCTATTACAAGTAATAACTATGATATAAAATAAAACTTCGTCAGTCAGAATTAAATATACGACTAAGAGTTACTCGCTAAAATATAACACCTTTTTAAACAATATGTGCGACATTCCACTGCAAACCTTGAAAAATAATTCGCTTTGAAGTCATCTGAGCAAACAAAACCCCGGTATAATTAAGGGTCTTTTGGTTGGAAATTCAAAGGGAAGTATTAATTGGCGACTAATTGTACATCTTAACAATTACCCTTAGAAAATCTTGATTAAATACAATTAATCACAAACAGCATACGATCTCATAAGATATAGCTCTTATACGAAATATGTCACCGAAATCTTGTCTTAATGTAATATCGAATACAAGTATCTTTAGCAATAATAGCATTCAATAACACGATTATACAACTTAAAAGTAAATAATTGAATACAACAATACGTTTAATCTATACATACATTAAATATAAATACGTTAATACAATTTTAATGACTGATGTGTGCTTATCAAAACAAAATATAATGTTTTCATATTGATACTGAAAATCAAATTAAGTGTATAATTATACTGTCATTTTAGCGATTAAAAAACTTTACCATTTTCATACATATATTGTTACAAAAAAATTCAAATTGTGGATACGGTAATTCTCGAATTGTACCCTTTTTTACCTTCTATTTCTATATTGGCTGCGTTTTCCAACGATTTATATATTGGCTGCAACATGTTGCAACGATTTCTATATTGGCTGCGTTTTATAACCCGATAACGCCGCCTGCAATTTGTATGCTGCGCTTAATGCTGCGTTTTATACACACCCGTTTCTATCGAATAAACAAAGAACCAGTTCTGTTTTTATTCTGGTAGGTGCACATTTAAGCGTACTTTTTGCTTTTGCCTATTTGTCGTGTTTAAATTTATTCGAGCTCGCGAAAGCCAACTAGGTTTCGTTTTTGTATCTACATCAAG
The DNA here is from genome assembly GCA_007657795.1 of Dreissena rostriformis. NCBI lineage: Eukaryota > Metazoa > Mollusca > Bivalvia > Myida > Dreissenidae > Dreissena > Dreissena rostriformis. The sequence goes on along the minus strand of VMBQ01000507.1, from coordinate 261,536 downwards.
CTCATTTATAATATCGCAATGGCATGACACTGTATTCATATAACAATATTAAAGCCCAAATTATGGCGACCTTGTAAAGTAAACATGTGTGCGACCTTCACCTTTGAATTAAGTTTGTAAAATTTGACTGTCTGTTTATTTTTCTGCCGTTGCACTGATATTGCATACATAATTTATATAAGCATAGCACAAGACTAGATACTAGTTGCAATAATTCAACTCTTAGCTTTACAAACCAAAGGTTTGCTAAGAGCCGTCATAGCAAAAATTATCATAGGCTCTCAGGGAGTCCGTTTATATGGACTAGACTAGATACGTGGATACGTTGTCTGCCTAGCGACCTGGACCTCATGGGTTCGTTCCCCAATGTAGGATTGATCTTTAGAACTTCCCAAAAAGACATCAAGTATGCAATGTTCGTACACCTTAACTATGTATGCGCATACAATGGCTAGTATTTTTAGCATTGTATAACTTTTATATCATCAATACAATGCTATTTCAATATTACACCCTAAGAAAACTGTCTTTGTTTACATATTAACTAAATATTTACCTCATGAAGGTGAAGGTCAATGATCTGCATCATCCAGAAGAAGTTTCCGATTGGATTTGTGCTCTTTTCTTGACCACGTTCTAAATTGGGCTCCCAGTGGGGAAGTTGTTTTTTTTGTCACATATTGCAATGTCCTTTTTCTAAGACACACTGGATGGGTATTTAACGATGGTAGCAATTTATTTTCTTATATAAAACCCGGCCCGTTTTACTGGTTACCCTTGCGCTTTTAGCGCAATTATGAGCATTTTTTAGGGATTCTGCACTTGTCTGTTTTAAACCAGACGACAAATAAACGGTTTTATATTTTCGATCAGCTAAAATTTCAATATTTGTTTATTTGTAAATGTATGAAAATTTCAACAATCACAGAATAAATATTTCCAACTTAAATTGGATTAATAACCATGGTTACTTTGTATTCGTAACTGTGAACAAATGAAAGATTGTTTTTACAATGCAAACATGTTGATTGAAATTAAATTGCTTCGCGCATCAGGTATTTTAAGTGAGTTATCTTCGTTACAAATACTGCTACCAGCTGTACACGGAGTTTCGAGACTCACTTGTTTTTTCGTGCTGGTGATTTATGATGCCATAAATCTCGATTAAATTATCATTTTAACCACAATTTAAGCAATTTCTTTATGTTTTGTGGGACATTTCTTGTTTAAACCCCATTTCCACGGCAAAATTGTCAGCAGTTGTGAACGTTCGATCTACTTGAATAGAATCCAGACACGTACAGTATGTGGTAACAGCGGAACTGACTAATAAAATTGAGCATGAATCCAATGAGAAGTCACAAAATGATGAGAACAAGGCATACTGGTTCTACCCAGAAAACTTACTCGAGAGTGTTTCAATAAGCCTTAGGTTTTCGATGCAATTAAGTTAAAATAAATAGGTTTAAACTAAACTAAAGCACCCGACCAAAGCAAATTTAAATTGTTTTGGGGATATAAAAAAATCCAATCATGCGCTCAAAAGTAACTGTTAAGAATGTATTTTATTTTACATAAATTACCTTATTTTATAACACCAGAAAATTCTCACTGGCTCTATTTTGCATTTTCGTCATAATTCCCATGAACAACTTCTGGATCTTCAGTCCTAGAGGAAGACTATTACAAAGCAAATTATTTCACTTCTTTGGCAATGTTTTCATTACCAATCAAATTAGCGATTGCAACTAAAAAACTTGCTTTTAGTTTGAAATAATGTATGTACATAAATAAACACTATTTATAAAGACATGTCCTAGGTATTAAGGATTTTGTCTCTTCTGATCGTTTTTGTTTCTTTTCAACTGGGGTAAAAACTCCGTATGAAATACAAAGGGTAGAAATGGTTCTATTATATATTTTATCTTCACTTCAGTAATATTACATATTGGAGATTTTTTAAGACTATTTCTTTGATTTCGGTTGCAGATAACTTTCCGAACTCTCCAAGGATGTTGAAGGCGGCTGGGTTAAGAGCCCTTAATCAGCCTGTCAAGGTTTGCCAGTGTCATATATTTATGCCCCCGGTAGGGTGGCATATAGCAGTTGAACTGTCCTTCAGTCTGTCTGTCCGTCCGTCCGAAAACTTTAACATTGGTTATAACTTTTGCAATATTGAAGATAGCAACTTGATATTTGGCATGCATGTGTATCTCATTGAGCTGCACATTTTGAGTGGTGAAAGGTCAAGGTCATCCTTCAAGGTCAAAGGAAGAAAAAAAAAATATATCAAAGCGGCGCAGTAGGGGGCATTGTGTTTCTGACAAACACATCTCTTATTTTTAATATGTATCAGGTCCATTGTATATTATTATTATTATTATTATTATACCGGATTTATATAGCGCCCTTTTCATGCATGTTCAAAGGCGCTTTACATAAGAACATTTGAAGTATCGCAGATACGAAGACATTTTGCAACACTGTTTCAAAAGAAATCGATCAAAACTACTCTATTATACTATAAAACTACTCTATTATACTTATACTATAAGTACTACGTAAAAACATGCACAGAAACCCTAGATTAGAAAGATCAGCAAGACACTATAAAACTACCCTATGTGTAAAGCTATAAGACAATTAATGAAACAATAAAATCTAAAACTTAAACTATAAGTACTACGTAAAAAAACAACAAAAAAAACAACAACAAATTATACCATTTCCACGAGTCCACAAACCCCCAAAGGAATAATTTTGCTTCCTTTAAAAGGGTACATTCAAGTTCATGCTGATTGAGACAAGGGTAACGTCAGGATACCATTACCACGAGTCCACAAACCCCCAAAGGAATAAGTATGCTTCCTTTAAAAGGGTACATTCAAGTTCATGCTGATTGAGACAAGGGGTATATGTGGAAATTTGCATTAAATATCATACATTCTCGAAGCTTTTTTAAAAACATTTTGGTAAGTATGATCTATTCCCATGAACTGGGAATTTTTGCATCAATTAAATCTAATTTTGTCTTAGGACAGCTCTTGTAAAGTTTACTCCTAGGTAGTATCAACCTTGCGTACCTTTTGACCCCTGAAGGTTGTGGCGGCCCTGTGCAGTCGAGGTATACACACAGAACCCCTGGACGAGAAATGGAAGGCTGCAGCGGCCAAAGAACTGAAAGGACAAGACGTGTCTGACACCCTCACCTGGAAAACACCAGAGGTAAATTTCTTCAGAGAACTATTTAGTATGTTTGTTTCAATAATTGTTTCAATAATATAGTTCCAATTTAACTTCCAATTTGGTGGCAATTGTTGTAAAGAGATAAACAACTGCTGATGAAATAAAGTACAAACAATTGCCCATTCTTAAAAACAAAAAAATAAGAATTGACAAAAGAACACCCTTCATTCAAAAATATCAATTGTATGATAATCTTAAAGTTTTGTTTACCCTGAATTACTGGAAATGCAATCAGTGTTATGTCCTTGTATTAAGAACATCAAATGAAAATCATCATGCGAAAATGGGCCTTAGGACATATCCAAACAGTGAAGCTCAAGAAATGCATCTGAATCTGATGAGGAATCATAATGTCCGCTAAGGTAAATCATAGGCCAGGAAACCTTGTGTGACTTTTTAGCGGACATGGTGGCTTCTTTTTAGGCGTAGACTGGTCTGGAGCTACGCTGGCTGCATATGGCATGAGACCCATTTGGAATGACATGGCTAAAATGGTTGTTTATTGGACAATAAATAACAATTAATAGAACATTCTTTACATGAAGCCCTTTTCCCATGTGTACTTGCAGGGTATCAATGTAAAGCCCGTGTATACTGTGGCAGACACTAAGACCAAGCAGCGTGAGGTCCCAGGAGAGTTCCCGTTCACCAGGGGTCCCTATGCTACCATGTATACCCACAGGGCCTGGACGATAAGACAGGTAGGCTGTGAGGTGTCATGATGGTTAATCCAATTAACCATTGGACAGGGAGGGTATGGATTGTGATAATGGAATGGAATGTTATCCCGTATTAATCTCAATAACAAATACAATATTCGATAAGGAGTTCCTTTATTGCTATTTTAAAAATATTAATGTTTTCTGTCCTTTCTTTTTCTGATTAATGGTCCCAATCACACATTGTTTTCATGGTAAAATTCCTTGTTTCCAAAAATGATGAATTTAGAATGGTTTCTGTCCCTTGTAAATCAGAAATGTTTCATGCTTCTTTGAAACATATTTGTGAATTATTAACAACCAAAAGTTACCATGGCAGCTTTGTTCAATTGTTGTGTCCTTTTTTAAACACTTCTGTAAAAATGTATTTTTCAAAGCTGCTAAAAAAATATCACCATATAACAAATTACACACAATTTCCATGACAACAATCAAACGTAACCATGGCAACATTCCTTATTTTCAGTATGCGGGGTTCAGTACTGTGGAGGAGAGCAACAAGTTCTACCGGGCCAATATCAAGGCGGGGCAGCAGGGTCTCAGTGTAGCCTTTGATCTGCCTACACACAGGGGGTACTCATGTCTGCTGTGAAATACGCTTTTGATCAATCTTTTCCTGCTCAGAAGCATAGTGAAAATGGCTTTATGCAACCAGCATTAAACCAGAACGGCCTGTGATGAACTCTCAGTCTGTTCAGGTTTTAATGCTGTTTGCTGCTCATCAGTACCATAGGGTTGAAAATGAAGCGTTTACCATTTGAGTCTACTAAGAAAGGTCTTACATTTCATTTTATTTTCTAAGGAACTATAAACACGTCAAAGTGTTTATCTGAGTGGCAAAAGTTAAAGCTTCTTGCCATAAGATTATACATATATTCAATTTACCTTTAAACATCCTTTATTCAGCGAAAAAAAAAATATCTTTATGTTTTCACATTTATATAATTAGAAATGCACATTAATAGGATTTTGTTGCACTACAAGCTTCAAAATGGATCATTCAAGGTATGATTCTGACAATCCTCGTGTCCATGGTGATGTGGGAATGGCGGGTGTGGCCATCGACTCAGCAGACGACATGAAACTTCTCTTTGACGGGATCCCACTGAATAAGATTTCGACTTCTATGACGATGAATGGTGCGGTGTTGCCTGTGCTTGCAATGTATATTGTAGCTGCTGAGGAACAGGTACACGCAAGCATGTACCTCAATTTATGTTGTGTATTAGTCTTGTTGATATGCAACAGACACTAATATACCTTTCTACAAGTGTCAATCAAATTTAAATAAATATGCAATTCTATCCAACACTTGGTTAGCGGTTATACAATTTTATGTAAACTAACTTGTGGCTGTTGGATATAATTTTCCAACCATCAACTGGTAATGTCGTAATTTTTATGAACGGAAAAGTATTACCTTTAACAATAATAGGTAGGATATGTTTATTTTTGGCAAAGCATTTGTCTTGCCTTTAAAATGTTTGTTTGTATGCAAAATAATGAAAAAATATGGGTACTTATTCATAACTAGTTTAAACTTTCTTTGTTTCAATCATTTGTTACAGAAAGAACACTTTTGCATGAACCTTTGAACTAGATGTTGATCAAGGTTCAAATCATATGATGTATGAAGGCAAAAACTAGTGATACACTAGCATATACCACTCCTTAATGGGCAATAATGAGCAACTTTGTTCTATTGTATAAACACTTCTATCTTATATATGTGAAAAGGGTTTTTAATGCATGTGCGTACAGTGTCGTTCGAGATTAGCCTTGCAGTCCAAACAGGCTAATCAGGGACAAGCCTTTTTGCCTAAACTGGATTTTTGCTAAGAAGAGACTTTCTTTAAACAAAAAATATCATCAAAGCGTAAAGTGTCGTCCCTGATTAGCCTGTGCGGACTGCATAGACTTATCTGGGACGACACTTTACGCACATGCATTTATTCCCCTTTTCACAGAGTGAGGCTCATGTATATTTCAACTATACAGGGCGTAAAGCAAACCGAGCTCGCAGGGACCATCCAGAATGACATCCTGAAGGAGTTCATGGTGCGCAACACGTACATCTTCCCCCCAGAACCCTCCATGAAGATTATCGGCGACATCTTTGAGTACACTTCCAAGGTAAGGCTGTTTAAAATATAACCACCAGCATGAAAGCACCGCACTGGTTCAGTGTTATGTGGTCTTTGTCAGACTCTCAAAGCATTACTTGTATATATAACAGCTTTTAAGATGTTCTAGCTCAAAAGTAATAATCTAAACATTGTGTGCTTGCATTTATCTCTGAGTTGTAGAACATGCCAATGTTCAATTCCATATAGATCTGTTAGTTGTAGAACATGCCAATGTTCAACTGCATATAAGGACTCAGAGTTGTAGAACATGCCCAGTTGCAACTAGATATCTGGGTCATGTGTTGTAAAAAACATTATTAAGTTTAACTCCATATCAGTCATACCCAAGTTCAACTCCATATAGATCTCTGAGCTGTAGAACATGCCAAAGTTCAATTTTATATAGCTCTTTGAGTTATAGAACATACTGGGTTTAACTCCATAACGATCTTAGTGTTTTAGAAGAAATGTATTCCATAGGGTTTTAAGGCATTCAAGCTTAAATAGATGGGTTTCAACTGTTGGGGATTTACACTATTGCAGTATTACTGGTCGACACTTTAAGTGTATGATAAGCCCTGCTTACTTTATATTGCTGCATGTGAGCCATTGGTAACTGTCAGTTGTTTGTTAGCAGTAGAATAGACTTACCCGCTAGTACTACGTCTCTCTTTATATGAACTCACCAACACAAAAAACTGGTAATCTCTATTTGGTAGAGCATGCCCAAGTTAAACTCTTTATTGATGTCTGCGTTCAAATCTATGTCACTTTCTGTGTTATAGAACATGCCCAAGTTCAACTCCATATCAATTTCTGGCTATCACATGCAAGAGGCCGGAGCTGACGCAGTCTTGGAGTTGGCCTTCACAATTGCAGATGGTCTGCAGTACATCCGAACAGGTAGGCCCCTAGATGTCAAGGGTTAAACATGAAACTTTTTCTGTATTAGCTCAACATTTTTATGTCAGTATCAATAGTTTCACATCTCAACCTCTTTACGTAATAGTGTTAAATTTGTGGGAAAAGTGACGACCGAAAATATATTTTAAAGTAAAAATAATAATGTATTTAAAAAAAAAAGTCAAGGGTTAAATAGTATCAGGGATGCCACCTGTCCCCTTTAGGACTGCCTTCCTGGTTGCCACTCAGGGTTGTGCTTATAGATATAAGTATTCATTTTGGGCATGAAATATTGCCACATCTGCTTCTTGTGTCAAGAGAGTGGACTAAAACAATACTGGCACAAATATTTATTATTTCAGGTATTCTATTATTGGTGTCTTGTGGTGAAACACTTAGGCTTGAGGGCAGAAGGACCATATGTTCATTTCTTGGTATAGACGTGGTCCTCACTGTCATTCTTCACTTCTTTTAAAAGATTATTCTGTTAGTTTTATCATCAGTAGTGAAACACACCTTGTTGTCGTGAGGAACTGCTTGAATATATGTTAATTTGTAAATGTTTTGTTTAATAATTTTTTTCAGGTATTGAAAGAGGCCTCGATGTAGACAAGTTTGCTCCACGTCTGTCATTCTTCTGGGGGGTTGGCATGAACTTGTACATGGTAGGTAATCTTGATTATTGTGCTGGTGTATATGTTATTGTTTTAATATTTAATAATGATAAATCTGATGTAGTTAAACAGCTTTTTATGTCCCCCAGTCTGTACTGGGGGACATATTGTTTTTGCCCTGTCTGTTTGTTTGTTGGTTTGTTTGTTGGTTTTTTGGTTTGCACAAACTTTAACATTGGCCATAACTTTTGCAATATTGAAGATATGTGCAATGTGCTCATGGTGATTGCCTTTTTCTGTCATCCGTTGTCAATATTTGCCTTCTGCACTCTCTAGAAACTTTGTCAGAATATTTGTGCCAATGATATCTTAGCTGAGTCTGAACTGGGTCATGTGGGATCGAAAAATAGGTTACTAGGTCAAATTTAAGAAAAACAGGTCACAAGGTCAAATTTAACAAAAAGCTTGTGAACTTTAGAGGCCACATTTATTTCCCAATCTTCATGAAGCTTTGTCAGAAAATGCGTCCCATTGATATCCTTGGCCAATTTCAAAACTTGATCACAAGGGATCAAAAACAAGGTAACTTTGTCGAATGCTTAAGTTCTGATCAACTTGTGTTAAGCAACATTGCAGTAGCGGGTAGGATTGCCAGACAAGATACTTAAATTTTGCCTGCTCCAATTGAACTGCATTGTGAAGATAAATGAAGGAGATATGTATTGTAGATTGATCTGGTTATTGTCATATTAAAACTCCTCTCGGCTTATTGTTAAAGGAATACCTGGTAATTTCAGTTCCAAAAATCTCAACAAGTGCTTGTTGAACAATTAAAAAAAATGCAGAATTGTATTCGAATCCCGTCCTGACCACTGGAATTTTCCTGAGCAAGAAATTTATCCCACATCTGCTCCTCTCCCCCAGGTGTATTAATGGGTACCTGTTAGGGAAATAAGCCAATGTGCTGTGGCTGCATTCTGCGCCAAGATGTTAACGGACGACTTATGACCCAGTGATCGGGGGAAAAAGGTGAAGGGCCTCTGAACACATATACTGTATGACGCTATATAAATGTGGTAAAAAAACAACAACAAAAAACGTTTATTCACAAAACATGTTATCCACAAGTGATGCACATTTATTCAGATATGAATATTATTTGTGGAAGTGTCCAGTTATATATTATACAATTTTCCGACGCCAGGAAATAGCGAAGATGCGTGCTGCGCGCAGGCTGTGGGCCCATCTGGTGAAGGAGAAGTTTAGCCCCAAGAGTGAGAAGTCCCTGCTGCTACGTGCACATTCTCAGACCTCAGGCTGGTCCCTCACTGAACAGGTAACAGTGGGTTTTATGCCATAATATCTACCATTTTAAAGAATGAATCGGAAGGACCTGCTCCTGTTTAGTTTAAAAAATAGGCCATTATATCTTAAAGTTCTTAAACAACACAAAAGTATATTGTAAGTGAAAAAATAAAACACCCTGAAAATAGATAAACCATCAAAACACTGACCTTAAGCTGTTGGACAAATGATTGGTTAAGAACATGCCTGTGAAAACCGAATCTCGGACAATTGCTCCCACGGACAATCGCTCCTACACTAATGTTGACAAGGCGGACAGTCGCTCCTACATTATTTTGACAACCCGGACAGTCGCTCCTACGTAATTTTGACAACCCGGACCGTCGCACCTACATTATATTGACAACCCGGATAATAGCTCCTACACAGGCTGACCGCGTTTGTTCGTAAGAAGTTCCATGTTGGAAGTGAATACGAAGGTGTGGGACATTACTACATATACAGTTTGTTTTCACAGTTACCTAGTTAGTTAATTAGTCAATAATTAATTAAAATCACATTGATCGGCTCATGTTAAATAGGCTTACTGTAACGTAAATTTAATTGTTGGCTTATTATAGGTGCATCTAATTGTAGGAAACAATGGTGGTGTCAAAATAATGTAGGAGCGACTGTCCGTGTTTCAAAATAATGTAGGAGCGACTGTCCGTGTTGTCAAAACTACGTAGGAGCGACTGTCCGCCTTGTCAAAATTAGCGTAGGAGCAATTTTCTGTGGCAGAGATTGTCCGGATACCGTGAAAACCTGCAACACACTTTTCCCATCAACATGACCACTGTAAGAGATCCTTTTTGCCAAACCATTATTGTTAAATTTACAAATTTTTAATATAAAACCTTTCCTTTCATTAAGATAACACTGCATTTGACATGTTTGCAGACAATAGAATGCTTCCCATATTATTTTGATTTATTTTGTTATCATGTTTTGCCATTTTGCAAGTTGATTGAAAAGCCAGATGAAAATTGTGTAAGTACTTATTTCTTAACACTTTAGCCCTCTAATAATAAAATCCATAATATGGAATATTTTTATGTTCTGCCTTCCTAGGACCCTTACAACAACATCATTCGCACGGTGGTGGAGGCTATGGGTGCCGTGTTTGGTGGCACGCAGTCCTTGCACACAAACTCGTTTGACGAGGCTCTAGGCCTGCCGACACCGTTCAGCGCCAGGATCGCTAGGAACACGCAGATCATCCTGCAGGAAGAGTCAGGGATCACCAAGGTAACAAGGGGCTGAGTAGGCGTTGTCATCGAGATGGAAAGTTGTATTGAAATTGAGTGAGAAACGGTTTGGTTTAGTTTTATGCTAGGTTGTAACAAGATAAATATTAACAGTAAACCATCAATGTGCTTATAATAGAAAAAGTTTATGTTAAAAAGTGTGGAACTTGGATGTAATTCTGTGAGAGTATTCCTATAAATTGTCCAAATGAGGTCGCAGTTGCCTGGGATGGGTAATAGAGAGTCACACAGACTTTATAACTGATGTATTCTGTATTCCAGTATTTTGATAGTCATCTTAGGATAGTAGATCCATGGGATGGGTCGTACATGTTAATGATTAAAAAAACTCAGTCTTAACTCTCATTTATTTCTATGACAGTATTCCCATTGTTGTATTGTCCCATGCAGGTGGCAGACCCCTGGGGTGGGTCGTACATGATGGAAAGCATGACAGACGAGATCTACGAGGCTGCCATGAAAGTTATCAATGAGGTAGGATAGAGCATTGTGTAAGCATAAAATTTCTATTCTTGATTGAAGACTTCATTATTAGGTGAAGTAATTGATGTTGCACATTACTTCAAAAATTTATTTGAACAAGGGATGGCAAAGCCTAGCAAATTGTTAAGCAGCTAATAAATTAACCGGGTTTGATATTTAAGTGGTTTACTGTATGTTTGTTATTTAAAGTGTATTTTTCCATGAAAACCAAATTAGAGATGTCAATATAAGATAAAGGCAAATATTACTAAATGCGTGTCTTATTGTACCCACCTCGTAATGAAGTAACTTGGGGTATACTGGAACCACCATGGCTTTCTGTCCATCTGGCTGTCCGTAGATAAACACAAACTTGTCCTTAGGCGTTTCTCTACACTTTTCAACCTTCATCATTCGAACTTGTAGGCAGTTTTCCTCATCATATGATGTTATTCATGTGCAATTTTTATCATAGTAACTATTACAAAAGTTATGCTTCTTTTTCAACTAAGACATTTCTACATATAAGAGCGTGAGGGGTATTCTTTGTAACTATTGTGATGGACTTTAGTAAACACTTCTGCTTCACATTGGGGCTCGTTTTGGGAAAACTGGGCTAAATGCATGTGCATAAAGTGTCTTCTCAGATTAGCCTTAGCAGTCTGCAAACTGCACTGGCTAATCTGTGATAACACTTTACGCACATGCATTAAGCCCAGTTTTCCCAGAACGTGGCTCATTTGAGTTCAGGTAGAGGCTATGGGAGGCATGGCAAAGGCAGTGGCGTCTGGCATGCCCAAGCTAAGGATAGAAGAGTGCGCTGCCAGACGACAGGCGCGAATCGACAGTGGGACAGGTACGGGCTTCAATATAAAGACCAGGAGTGTTTCCTATAAACAATCTTACCAGAAATGGGCATACATTCACATTTCCATGTAGTCCAAGAAGTTAATTGACATAAACTAAATTAAAATCTTTCCCATCTATTAAACAACAATCACATTAATTTTGTATAATCGTAAACACAAAAGTGTACTCAAATAAATCTTCTAAGGCAGAGCTGTGTCTTCCTTTTTTGGCAAAGATGCATTTATTAAAATTAACTTAGAAATATTTTTTAAAAGGCATCCTAACTACCCAAAAAAACCTCAAAAGTTTAGATATTATTCATTGTATAGTACCGGTATGTGTACATTCGATAGCTGGTGATTCCCCTAGAGAAAATCTCATAGTATGTTAGTCCCAAGCCTACAGTAATACATTTTATATATATTTTATTCACACTTAACACTTTTGTTTATAATAAATATCGAATATTATTAACTGTGCATTTCTTAAAAAATAAAAGGAACAAGTTTCAGTGAATTCAAAGATTTACTTTGGTTAAAACTGAAGCCATTGGTAAAGTGCATGGAATTATTTAGGGAGGACTGAGGCTACAATGATCTTCATGTTCTCCACAGACTGAACTCAAATACATCTTCTGACGCCGAGTTGTTTGCTCTAGATTATACAAAGATAGCGTAGTGGATACAGTGTCTGGGTTTAAAACCTGCACACAAATGGTTCTCAAGATTTTGTCTTAAGACAACTTGTTCCACCCAGGTAATAGAATGTTGCGATTAGTCTTTGGCTTTGATGCAATGGAGCCAAACACTCATGTTGAAACCCAACTAATATGCATTTTGTAATAATATTCGTGTACTTGACAGAGGTGATTGTTGGGGTGAACAGATACAAACTAGAGAAGCCAGAGAGGGTTGACGTCCTGTGCATCGATAATAACGAGGTGCGAGAGAAACAGATTGCCCGCTTGAAGAAAACCAGGGCAAACCGGGACGAGGCAAAGGTATTTTGAGTCTGTATTTAATGTTATCGTTGTGACTGCTGCTAAAGTTTTTTTTACGTCATGGGTGATTTAAAGCACTTCACTTGCGGGGATCACGCTCAAACTTGTATAGTTGAATGACCTTCACGTTTAGATGATTGTAAAGAAAGGAATTATGGCTGCCACTAGTTTTGGTATAAATCTGTCCCTTTGTCTTTTCATCCATGGTAGATAGTAAAAAGTAAAAATAAATAAAGTAAGAAAGGTAGATATATCTATTTTAATAGTGATAATAGATAAGTAATAGAATTTTTTTTTCAAATTCATTTAAATAATTTGAAGAATACCATTTAACGTTCAGGTTGCAATTTTACAGTTAAAGTGTTGCACAACTTTATGCCATGAATAATTGCATCATTTTAGGCCCAGGAGTCTCTGGCCAACATCACGAAGGCTTGCGAGTCCAACGAGGGGAACCTGCTTGCGCTGACAATTGTGGCGTCACGACTGCGGTGCACTGTGGGAGAGATAACGGACGCCATGGAGAAGGTTAGAGGGTCACATCAACTAGGGAAGGTGTTTTAAGCTCACCTGTCACGAAGTGACATGGTGAGCTTATGTGATCGTGCATCCGGCGTGCGTCCGTCAACTATTTGTTTGTATAGACAATAGAGGTCACAGTTTTCATCCAATCTTTATGAAATTTGGTCAGAATGTTGATCTTGATGAAATCTTGGTTGGGATTGTATTTGGGTCATCTGGGGTCAAAAACTAGGTCACTAGGTCNAACGGGAAATCACAAGTCAGTGCAATTGTGTTCAAGGTAATAAATTGTCAAATGAAAACAAACTTGATAGCATAAATTGGCCGCTCGGACCATTCAATACGGTCTGAAAGACCAATTGAAAATCTTATTTCTCTTATATAATTGTCATGTTGCCTGTACAGGTGTATGGTCGCCATGTGGCCAGCAACCGGTTAGTTAGTGGAGCCTACAAGACAGAGTATGGGCAGGAGAAAGAGATCGACGAAATAATCAAGAGAGTCGAGGTACCGTATTTATTCTTGTTTTTCTGATATTTTCATGTAAAATTAAGGAGAAAGAGAAAAAATGCAATTTTCAAGAAAATTGAAGTACCATATTTTGTTGTATGTTTTTGAACAAAATATATCTCTTTCACAAATATTTAAACTTGGAAAAAGTGTTGTTTTTTTTTTGCAAAATCTGTTAATAAACTCATCATAAATATTTTAAGAAATGAGCCATGTAAAATTCTTGTTGCAAATGAAACACATCGACTTTATTGCACATATTAACCTACATTTATTGTACACAAATTGTATTATTTGCTCCAGATTCCAAATATTATTAGAATTTATGGGTACAACATTTACTGTTCACCACTTATCATTTTACATAGAAATTCCAAGAAAACGAGGGTCGTCGACCACGTATCCTGGTTGCCAAGGTCGGACAAGATGGCCATGATAGGGGTGGCAAGATTATTGCAACTGGATTCGCAGACATGGGATTTGATGTGGACATCGGACCTCTCTTTGCTGTTTGTGTCTGATTAACTTTATTGGTTTTACATCTTAAAGAATAAAATAACAATATAACCCTCCAACTTTAAATACATGTACTGACTTTAAACACTGCAATATCTTTGTGGTACATGCCGATTAATATTTTCATTGTGGTTAAAGATCTTCACTGCAATATTTATGATGAACGCCATCACAATCGATTGTTTATGAAATGTTTCTTGAACAAATAATCCCAAAACTTGCCCATTTTATTGTTTACCTATGTCGGTCTCGTCCCCAGACCCCCAAAGAGGCAGCCCAGCAGGCTATCGATGCAGACGTGCATGTGGTCGGAGTAAGCTCCCTTGCGGCTGGACACAAAACACTAATACCAGAGATGGTGAAGGCTCTAAGAGACCTGGGTCGCCCGTAAGGAAATATTGACACATTCAGATTGGCTGTTGTTGTGTGTGTCTATTTTAAAGTTTATTTTGTGGCTGGGGGTGTTCTTTCTTAGCACCTGTAGCGTGATGCAGCATTCTTACCCTATAAGCTTGCTAGACTCGTAATTGTTGCAGCGATTTCTGTCTCTTAAGTTTTAACTTAAAAATATTAGCCAGTCTCTGTGAAAACCGGGCTTAATCAATTTGTTCAAGGTATCATCCCAGATAAGCATGTGCAGCCCCCACAGGCTAATCAGGGACAACACTTTCCACCTTAAGACTTCCTTTGGACAAACAAAACTCCATTAAAGCAGGAAAGTGTTGTCTTAGATTAGCCTGTGTAAACTACACTGGCTTATTTGGGACGACACGTAAATGCATGCATTTAGCCTTGTTTTCCGTGAGACTGGCTCTTATCAAATTCGGTTTGGTCTTGTGCTGTAAAGAGAATCCAGGCTAACCAGTGGAAACACTACTTGTCCAGTAGACATTTAGGTTTTCAAACTTTTGCCACAAATTAACTTTTTCATCTCAATGAATAACTTCCAGTTAGTGGTATAAACGAAAACAGAAAACAATTTTTCTACATATCTGTCTTGAAATGCTTTCCAGTCAGCTATTCTTAGCATAAGATGACACATTCTTGTATTAGTCTTCCAACCATGACACGTGCACACACCTTCTGTAACAAAGTTAACAAAGATCTTTTAAGTTCTGTGTAACCTTAACAATTTATATTGCTACTTCTGCAACAATGTGAAGACTGGCCTGTTAAGTTGTGTAACCTTTCCATGTTGTATTGCAGGGACATCTTGATGGTGGCAGGAGGAGTTATTCCCCCTCAGGACTATGACATGCTGTACAAGTCGGGAGTGTCTGCCATATTTGGACCAGGTAGTCATGCAAGATGTTTATTATTGGGTGATAAAAACAAAAAATATGTTCTTGATGGCCACCAACTTTGAAAAACAGGAAAACACAGGAAAACATCATTAAAGTTTCAAATGAGCCTTAATTTCATAGAAATGCTTCGTTGGAAAATCTCTGTAAAAGTCTGGAGTTTTAGCCTTTTTTATACCCCCACAAACGAAGTTTTGGGGGGTATATAGGAGTGAGCTTGTCAGTCTGTCTGTCTGTCGGTCTGTCTGTCTGTTGGTCCGTATTGGTCGTCTGCTATCTAACTCAAGTTGTTTTCATCCGATCTTCACCAAACTTGGTCAGAAGTTGTATCTAGATGATGTCTAGGTCAATTTCGAATATGGGTCTTGCCGGGTAAAAAACTAGGTCATGGGGTCACTAAGTGCGTTTTAAACATTGAGCATGGTGTCAACTGTTTTTTTGTGAAGACAACATTCAAAATATTCTGTGTCAATGCGGCATGTGGGGGTATTCGTCGTATTTGTGTGTCTGTTACAAAGCTCTAGTTGGACCTGGTAACTTCACATGAAATGTTATTTATGAGGCATAGTGACAAGTACTGTAATTTTCTGGGTGATCACAGACTTTGTAAAACAGGAAACAAATACCAGAGAATCTCAAAATTGACAACAGTTTCACATTAATTATCCTTGGATGAATGTGAATTTCTGCATATAATCATTATAAAAAATACACACACACTCATATCATAATATAAATAAGACATGCTCTGAGAAAACGGGGCTAAATGCATGTGCTTTAAGTGTCGTCCCAGATTAGCCTGTGCACTTGCCACCTAAACTTAATTTCTGCAAAGAGGAGACTTTCTTTAGACGAAACATATCATTAAAGTGGAAAGTGTAGTCCCTGGTTAGCCTGTGCGGACTGCACAGGCTAATCTGGGACAACACTTTACGCACATGCATTAAACCACCTTTTCACAGAGCAATCTCATTAATGTATGTTCACTGTAGGTACAAGGATCCCAGATGCTGCCAACCAGGTGATGGATCTCCTTGAGGGAAAGGGCCCACAGAAACACAAGGCCACTGCGTAGGTCACGTACCAATATTGGACCTGGCGCCATGCAGGGTGACATTTGTTCTAGAGAGGAGTGATGATACAACATGTAATTGACATCTGCCTTTAATGGCCACAAAGGTCATCTCTAGGAGTTTGGGTGCACATCCCATAAGAATACAGGACAATAAATTATCTCCTTAGGATTACAAGGGTCTGTGTTATATGTAACAAAGAATCACATAGGTCTTTGTAGTCATAAGTGGTCAAGATCAATTTGTTAGACGGGTTACTATGTGACTGTTTTAATAACCAACTTTTTATGTCTATACATGTGTATTTATGTATCTGGCACTTTATCATGGAAATATAGAACTAAATATGTGCACAACACAACTGTTCTTTCAAGATTTCAATTCTTTCCATTGTCCATACCATGGGAATAACAGAAAATACATGAACATGCTCTGAAAGGGTCATTTGAAGTTGTTACTGATAAGAAATACTGTTGAAACGGCGTAAAATCCAAAGACGCAAATGACTGCAGGTGATTCCACTGGCACAAGAAGTATTATTATACACCTATTATTACAGAAGCTAGTAATTTAAACAAGACCTACACCAGAGAGACTATGAAAAACGAAGTGTTTAGTGTTGTGAAATACATGGTCTGTTAATGAAACTAGGAAGGTTGGTTCATTTTGATATTATTTTTGCTAAATTCGTATGTGCTTCATATGTGGTTTTGAAATGTCTCTGATCCTTATTAGTGTTATTGTTGTTCTTTATATTATATGAAATAGTGAATAAATTTATGCCTGACTCATACAACACCTGTTTAGTATCTTTGATGTCGGATTGACCATGATGCACTGGTCCAACTGATCACTGTTTTATAATAAACGTAAATCAAACAATCATTTTGAAATAAACATAAAATATTGTTATTTGCTGAAAACAATTATACTTATCATGAACATTTCAATTCCAAAATTAGTTAAACTTATCATGAACATGGAAAAAAAGGTATAAAGTCCACAGTTAAAGCACGTTGGTATGTTTAGACAAGGCAGGCGTGTTTTGCGTTTAAAAGTGAACACGTAATTTTATACATGTGTGACACATTTATATTTTAATGTAGTGTTGAAGGTTGTGGCAGGCTTGTTAATCATTTCTGCAAACAATTATGACGAAACTAGCCATGAAGTGATAAATACGGGGGGAATTGTTGTCAACGAGAACAAATGTCTTGGAAATGCCAAAATGTCTTCCGTCATCAAAACTATTTAGAGTTCGGTAGTGTAAACAACTATTATTTAGTCTCGCTCTGTGAAAAGGGGGTTTAATGCATGTGCGTAAATTCGTCCCAGATTAGCCTGTGCAGTCCGCACAGGATAACCAGGGACGACACTTTCCGCTTTTATGGTATTTTACGTTTAAAGGAAGTCTCTTCTTTGCAAAAATCCTGTTTATGTTTAAAGTGTCGCCCCTGATTAGCCTGTGCGAACTGCACAGGCTAATCTGGGTCAACACTACGCACATACATTAAACACCCTTTTCACAGAGCGAGGCTCATATATATTATAAGTACATCACCTGGAGCATTCACCTGATTTTTTTTATGAGCTTTGACAAATAAATGGTTTCAATTATTTGTATGCAACCGCTTTAAAAGGGAAGAGGGGTATATAGATGTGCCGTATGTCGAATTTTTGTGTCGCGCGTCACTCAAAAAGTATTGCTGCTAGCAAGAGTTCTGAATTTTTACAAAAATATTTACCAGCATGTCAACTTGTGCAGCTCCATACTTTGGTACAGATGTTTTCTTTCAATAAAACTAGAGTTATGGCCATTTTATATAAAAAATGGCATTTTAAAACTTCTGTCGCGCGTAATTCGAAAAATATTGCTGCAAGAGAACCGAAACTTAACAAACATATTAACAAGCATATTTTGCTTTTGATGTTTTTGATTTAAGCGAAGATATTGACCCTTGTTATACAACTATGATACTTTTTAACTTTGGTCGCGCGAACTTCCAATAGTATTGCAGCTAGAGAGCTGAAACATTACACACATACATGAGCATGTAAACTCGCGCATCTCCATGTTTTGGTTGGATTTGTTTACATAAAAGTTATGGCCCTTTTACGTTTTGACTAAGTACGTTTCGGTAAACATTCATTTTTAACAGATCCCAACCAAGGCTAAGTTCGCTACGTAGATCCCAACCATGGCTTAGTTCGATACGTTGATCCCAACCAAGGCTAAGTTCGCTACATAAATCCCAACCAAGGCAAAGTTCGCTATGTAGATCCCAACCAAGGCTAACGTTTTAGCCAAGTTTAGTTTCGCGCTAGCTATAAACTTATTAAGGTGAAAGTTAAAGTCGCTACGTTTTAGCAAAGTTTAGTTTCGGGCTAGCTATAGACTCGTAAAGGTGAAGGTTACAGTCGCTTCGTTTAAGCCTAGTTTAGTTTCGAGCTCGCTAAAACTTAGTCGAGCAAAGGTCATATATAGTCGCTTCGTTTTAGCCAAGTTTTCTTTCGGGCTCGCTATAAACTCATAAATGTGAAGATTAAGGTCGCTTCGTTTTAACCAAGTTTTCTTTCGGCTACCTAAAACCAAAGACCTATCAATATACATGTATATTGATAGGTCTTTGCTAAAACATCATTCGGGTCTATGTTTAAGTCGCTACGTTTCAGCCATTTTTTTTTTGTTTTATGTCTAAATACAAACTCTATATGATCTCATGTTAACCAAGCTAAATCTAAGCCAGGTTTTGTTTCGTTTTCATTAGTAAAGCTGTTCATAAAGACTCGAGCCAGTCCAAAGTCAAGGTCAGCATATTGGCTATAGTCTTATACCGTTCTAAATATAGACTCAGTCGAGTCATGGTCAAGGTCGCTTGATTATTTCACTCAGATCTTATTTTCTGGTCTGGTCAAGGTCATTTAATGCACGTCCGCCTTCGCAGCTACTTTTGAACACCACTCGGCTGTTTGTAACGAATATTGACCTTCGCGTTGCGCACTGGGAAAACTTCAGTACCTACGCAACTATTTGTCAATAATTTGTCCTTCGTTTGTGACAAACGACGTATGAGTCACTTTCCTAGTTATAAATAAACATTTAAATGTATGCGATTAGTTATACTTGATGTAAATGTAACTTTATTGTGACGTTTATGGGCTTACTTTATAACCGTCGATATATTTTATGAGATGAAATGTACATATAATAATTATTTGCGTTCTTATGTCGTTAACGTTTTCATCGTGATGCGTGTTTCGTGTTATATATGTTTTTTAAAATGTTATTATGCTACAAACACTAAAACAAGTTATGTTTCGCAACCGAGGCAAAGGCTTGCTTTTTTCGTTTCCCGGAAGTTCCTCATTCGCCCAGGTATTCCAATCCATTTTTGTACTGGTAAATAAAACTTATTATACTGCAGAGAAAACAAAAGATTCAGATCCAAGAAAAAAACACGTGACTAAGAAAATGTACATGCTACCAATGGTGCCCAGGTCAGTTACAAAATGTCCTAAATAACGAAATATGTAATAAGAGGTTTTTGTGTCGCCTGACTTTGGTCAGGGGACAGATAGGTGTTACTTGCTTCGGCGGTGTCGGCGGAGTCCGCGGCGTCACACTTTTCGAAAGAGGCTCATAACTACTGTGTCCCTTCAGATATTGCCTCATATTTTGGTATGCATGTGTATCTGGACAACACATTTCCATGCGCATATAATTTTTTACCCCTGTGACCTTGAACTTGAGGTCAGCATTCAGGTTTCGAAATCTGCGACCGCGATTCGAAAAAGGCTCATAACTACTGTGTCCCTTCAGATATTGCTTTCATATTTGGTACGAATGTGTATCTGGACAACACCTTTCCACGCGCATAAAAGTTTTGACCCCTGTGACATTGACCTTGAACTTTAGGTCAGCGTTCAGGTTTAGAAATCTGCGACCGCGATTCGAAAATGGCTCATACCTACTGTGTCCCTTCAGATATTGCTTTCATATTTGGTACGCATGTGTATCTGGGCAACACCTTTCCATGCGCATGAACATTTTGAACTTGGGGTCCGCGTTCAGGTTTCGAAATCTGCGACCGCGATTCAAAAAAAGCTCATAACGTCTGTGTCCCTTCAGATATTGCTTTCATATTTGTTACGCATTTGTATCTGGACAAGACCTTTCCATGCGCATAAAAGTTTTGACCCCTGTGACCTTGACATTGAACTTAGGGTCCGCGTTTAGATTTTGAAATCTGCGACCGCGACCCAAAAAAGGTGCATAACTATGTCTTGAGCTTTACTTTAAACATTGAATTGTTTTGGTAGATTTTTTATGCCCCCGGCATCTACGATTATTTTGCTTATTCAATATGTCACTAAATAGGACAAAGAAGGGTAAAAGTTTGATTGTAACAACATTAAGAATAAATGTCCCATCCCCGATATAATAGTAAACAATAAATACAGGTATGCTACCATCAGGCGACACATTCAACTCGCTGAGTTCTAGTTAGAGGTAAGTTTGACTCAGAATTAATGGGATTACTGGATATTTTAATTTAAAGAGTATTCTTTGATCTTAGTCTTAAGTCTAAGACTTGGTAAGTAAATACGGCCCTAGACGATGAAACTCCCTCTATAATAGAAACGTTCTTTATCATCTTAGAATGAACTGTATTTCAGTTACCAACACGTTCAGTGTCCCTTTATACAAACACATAACATAATATTATTGCCGACAATTAACTTTTCTTTTGTATGGAAAATGCAATAAAAAGTAAAATGTGATTTATAACAGTCGCATACAATATATCCTGTGTTAAACCGCATATTTATAACGGACGTATACACTCATATAAACTGTTTTTATCTTAACACACACACCATCCTGTACATGCTTGAGTATCGCTACATCTGTATCCTCATCAAGTTACTGAGGCATTCACATGTGTCAGATGGCGTAGACTGGTCTCTGGAATGGAATGTTAACTTGGTTTATCAAATCAATCTCCACGCAGAGTTGTCGTTCCTAGTTCTCACATACAATCTCTCATTACAAGAAAATCCTTCCAGGGCCCGTATTCACCAAACAATTCTTAAACTTAAAGCCCCATTTCTAATCAAAATCAACGAAGCTTTCGTACGATATTTCGTAAAATAAAGTTAAACAATTAAAAATCAGTGTTCCTGATAGCAATTGCCAGGATTTAACGCCGGATGGTGTCTGGTAACATAGATGTTTGTAGATACAAAATGCTCGTTTTTATTTTTGTGTGACACAATAAATTCCATTTTAATTTCCCGCAAATATATCTATTCATACGATACTCGAACACTAAAATGGTACCAATTTTAATGGTGTATGGCCTCTTATTCAAACTTAAAGAAAATGGGATTAGTGGTAACATGTTAAAATGGATAGAGAATTATTTATCTAACCGAACTCAATAAGTATTTGTCAGATCCTCTATGTCCGATGTGTTGCAAGTAAAAGCTGGCGTTCCTCAAGGCTCAGTCCTTGGTCCGTTATTTTTTCTAATTTACGTTAATGACATTGTCAATAATCTTCTTAGCATCACCCGCCTGTTCGCAGATGATACGTCTTTATCTTGTACGACATCAAATTTAAGTGATCTTGAGGGCATAGTGAATCATGATCTTCATCAGATAAACTTGTGGGCCAAAAGATGGCTAGTTGACTTTAATCCACAGAAAACAGAAGCAATTTTATTTACAACGCAAAAAAATGTTCGATTACCTCAACTTTATTTTGATAACATTCCGGTTAATTTTGTTGAAAGTCATAAACACCTTGGTCTAACTTTGGGACATGACGGAAAATGGCATGATCATATTTATAACGTTCTGAAATCGGCATCGAAAGTACTGGGAATAATGAGGTCTCTTAAATTTAAAGTTTCCAGAAAAAGCCTAAACACTATATACGTCACTCATTTGCGCCCAATAATTGAATACGCATGTGTCGTCTGGGACGGTTGCTCTTTATACGAAAAGGACTTATTAGATAAAATTCAACACGAAGCTGCGCGAATTGTCTCCGGTCTAACCAGATCTGTTTCACTCAGTAATTTGTACAACGAAGTAAAATGGCCGTCTCTTGATAAAAGACGGCAGTATATAAAACTAATTAATATGTACAAAATACATAACGGTCATAGTCCCACTTATTTGGCAAATCTTCTCCCACCCACAGTTCAACAACAATCATCACGCTCTCTTCGCAATGGAGACGACTACGTCATTGTATCACGGCGGACACACTTATATTCCCGTTCCTTCTTACCCTCTGCCATAGATCTATGGAATTCCTTAGACATAAATATTCGTAACAGCAATACTATTTCACATTTTAAATCCAATTTGAAGCGCGTATTTTTCGCTAGCGAAAAGATTCCCCAATATTTTTTTACTGGGAATAGGAAATCCTCCATATTTCATGCAAGATTAAGAAATAATTGCAGTGACCTTAACTCTGACTTGTTCCAAAACCATTTAACTACTTCGCCTGTTTGCTCCTGTGGCATGGAGATAGAAAATGCCTCTCATTATTTCTTCAAATGCTCTAAGTACCACATACAGCGATTGTTGCTATTTAATGCATTGCGGTCATTTCACCCTTTAAATTCTGATATTCTTCTCCATGGAAAACAATCATTGAACGACGAAGAAAATGGCATTATTTTCACTGAAGTGCAAAAATTTATTTCAGCGACGAAGCGTTTTGCATAGACGCACCAGGACAGGACTCATTATTGTGCATTATTGTGTATTACCTTGTATCATTATATTTATTACTATTATTATTATTATTATCATTATTAT
>VMBQ01000507.1:218909-236935 GCA_007657795.1 Dreissena rostriformis | reverse complement strand
ATAGTATAGCGCATCAACGTGACGCAAGTTGGTAGTGCGTAGTTCGAAGTGGTAGTATAGCACATCAACGTGACGCAAGTTGGTAGTGCGTAGTTCGAAGTGGTAGTATAGCACATCAACGTGACGCAAGTTGGTAGTGCGTAGTTCGAAGTGGTAGTATAGCGCATTAACGTGACGCAAGTTTGTAGGTGCGTAGTTCGAAGTATTAGTATAGCGCATCAACGTGACGCAAGTTGGTAGTGCGTAGTTCGAAGTGGTAGTATAGCACATCAACGTGACGCAAGTTGGTAATGCGTAGTTCGAAGTGGTAGTATAGCGCATTAACGTGACGCAAGTTGGTAGGTGCGTAGTTCGAAGTGATAGTATAGCGCATTAACGTGACGCAAGTTGGTAGGGGCATTGTTCAACGTGATCGCTTATCGCATCAACATGACACAATATGATTGGTTCGTTGTTCAAGGAGGGTGGGGGGAAGCGCATCAAAGTGACGCAAATTGGTCAGTGCGTAGTTCAACGTGGCTATAAAGGACATCGACGAGATAAAAGCTGTTAGGAGAATAGTTCAATGTTTCAACGTAGCTGTAAAGCGTATCAACCAAACACAAGATGGTAGTTGCGTAGTTCAATGTGATAGCCTAGCGCATCAACGTGACACTTGTTGCTAGGTCCATAGTCCAACGTTACTATTAGCGCATTAACGTGACACAAGTTGGTATGTGCGCAGTTAAATTTGGAACTAAAGCGCATCGTAAAGAAACACAGTTGGCGGATGCGTAGTTCAACGTGGGAGTATAGCGCATCAATTCGACAAAGTTGGTAGTTGTTGGTAGTTGTGCGGTCTTACAAATCATCATGTCACAAGTTGGTTTATGCTTAGTTCAACGTGGCAGTATGACGCATTATGGTGACACACGTTCGTATGTACTTTAACGTGGCCGTGTAGCGCATCGACGCGTCACAAGATGGTAGGTGTGTAGTTCAGCGTGGAATTATAATCCATCCACAAGACACAAGTCGATAGGTTCGTCGTTCAAAGTGGCTTCGTAGCGCATCAAAATGACACACGTTGGTAGATGCGTTTTTCAAAGTGGTTGTAAAACGCACCACTGTAACATACATGTGTAGATGCGTAGTTCAATGTGGCAGTGTAGCAAAGCCACGTGACATAAGTTGTTAAGGGCGTAGTTCAACGTGTCCGGACAATGCATCAATCTGACAAACGTTTTTAGAGGCTTAGGTCAACGTGACAACATAGCGTTCCTGACACAACTTTTCAGGTGTGTAGTTAAACGTGGCTGTACAGCGCATCATCGTGACACAATTTGATAGGTGCTAATTCAACGTGACACAAGTTTTTAGGTGCATGGTTCAGTGTTGCAGTTAAGCGCAAAAACGTTGGTGGGAGCGAAGTTCAACGTGGCCGCACAGCGCATCAGAGTGACGATACAGCGCATCAGAGTGACGGTACAGCGCATCAGAGCGACGGCACAGCGCATCATAGTGACGGTACAGCGCATCAAAGTGACGGTACAGCGCATCAAGTGACGGTACAGCGCATCAGAGTGACGGTACAGCGCATCAGAGTGATGGCACAGCGCATCAGAGTGACGGTAAAGCGCATCAACGTCACGTACCTTTATGGGTGAGTAGTTGAATTTCTTTGTTCAACAAAACTGCAGACTAAAATTGCAAACGTTTTATTGAACTTGTTTTTTTTCCTCATGCTGATAATCCGAAATACTTAAAGATTTTATTTATTTCGCATTCTGTCTACAGTTCACTGAGAGTGTTTTATGACGCATATTAGATCTCACGCCGGCAACCAGTCTCTGCGATCAAAGTATATATACGTGACAGCTCGGCCGGGCGGGACATCACTTCAGCGTGTCTCACACAGACTGATCGAGTCGACGTGAGATATTTTAGACGTTTCCTCGTCCTGAAATCAAGTTTAAGACATCAACATGGTAAGAATTGTTTTCATTAGTTGTTGAAGTTTTGTTTTCACAGTATTTCTCTCTTCCGTATTTGTTGACAATTCTTATTTCTGATATACATCACCACTTTGCGTACTGCTGCTGCTGCTGCTGCTGCTGCTGATTTCACACTATTAATAATAGTGATGATTGTGTGAAAAATGTTATTGAGGATGATGATTACATTGGTGCTGCTGCAGCTGCTGCTGCTGCTGATGATGATGATGATGACGATGCTAATGAAGAGGATGAGGATGATGATGATGAGGAGGAGGAGGAGGATGAGGATGATGATGATTATGATGATGATGAGGATGACGATGATGATGATGAGGAGGAGGAGGACGAGGGCGCGGATGATGATGATGATGATGATGATCATGATCATGATGATGATAATGATCATGATGATGATCATGATCATGATCATGCATGTGTTTGCTTGTACAGGCATAGAGCGGCATATAGATGAAATTTAAGATTTAAAATATTGTCAGAATGTTCGTATGTGTTTCGACCAAAACACGAAATGAATGATGTTGCGATACAATATGTAAATGATAACACAATCTAACTTGCATTAATTCTAATGTATTCTACTTCACGCTTAGTGCCCTATGTGTTAAACAAGCCCCAGGCAAATTGGCTGATAAATATTTATAAACATACACATTTACATACGCATGGTGTATTTTAGAATCGT
The DNA here is from genome assembly GCA_007657795.1 of Dreissena rostriformis. Lineage (NCBI taxonomy): Eukaryota > Metazoa > Mollusca > Bivalvia > Myida > Dreissenidae > Dreissena > Dreissena rostriformis. The sequence goes on along the minus strand of VMBQ01000507.1, from coordinate 234,256 downwards.
ATTAATATATGCTTGAACAGCTATGCGTGGGCATAGTAACACATTCTTAACAGTGTTACTGGTTGTCGAAATGAATACATATTGTATTTCGATATAAACTTCCCTTTTTTCTCGTGGTTTACAAAATGCTGAAATACACACGGCGCAGTGTTCGCGTTTACGACGTAATCGTTTCTACTGGTAATTACGCAATGACTTTGCCAGAGACCCACATTTGCATCAGGCCATAACATTGTTTCAAGTTCATGTCGTTTTTTCTTCTGTCTAGATTAATTGGAAAAATAAACTGACATTGCAGACACGTACGCATATGAGTTAAGCCATGCGAAATCGCAGTGGAAGAATGGACGACTATCTGCTTGAGTTCGGTGTCTTTTCGGTTCTCTCTCAAAATAACAATAAATACTACTAATAAACTGAAAGTCATCGGATGTTAGGTGAGATATTTGACCGGTTTTATTTTATTGCATAATAGCATTCTTTTGAACTATTTTATAAACGCAACTAATGATAAGAGAAGGAACAGGAAGTGTTGCCCGTTTATAAATATCACATTTATTTTTGGTTCCCAGCGTGAGTGCATTTCAATACACGTGGGTCAAGCCGGGGTCCAGATCGGTAATGCATGCTGGGAGCTCTACTGCTTGGAGCACGGGATCCAGCCCGACGGACAGATGCCGTCCGACAAATCCGTCGGCAAGTGTGACGACTCGTTCAACACATTCTTCAGCGAGACCGGAAGTGGGAAGCACGTGCCACGCGCGGTGTTTGTGGACCTGGAACCAACAGTCATAGGTTTGTTAGCTTTTTGTAATCACGTTCGGTTTAAATTAAAATCTTTTTTCTTTGTTAATAGAATGAGCCTTTACATCTATTACAATTTGAAATGGATTAACATTAAATGGTATAAAGTTTTATTTCATGAATCATAAGACTAACGTAATACGATCGTCCTTAAAATGCGACGATATATGACAACATACTAATGGTATACTTGGTCCCATAATGGTATCCATAGACTTTATCATACTTGTCAGAGTAGTCACGTGTGTCTGCTACTATTTAAGATGAGGTGCGCAACGGCATCTACCGTAACCTGTTCCACCCCGAGCAGCTCATAACGGGCAAGGAAGACGCCGCTAACAACTACGCTCGCGGCCATTACACCGTCGGCAAGGAGCACATCGACAACGTCTTGGACCGGATACGCAAGATTGCGGACGGATGTACGGGCCTGCAGGGATTCCTGATCTTCCACAGCTTCGGTGGCGGTACTGGGTCCGGATTTTCATCGCTGCTCATGGAGCGTTTGAGCGTCGACTACGGCAAGAAGTCTAAGCTCGAGTTCGCCGTGTACCCCGCGCCTCAGGTCGCCACGGCGGTCGTTGAGCCATACAACGCCATTCTTACCACGCACACCACCCTGGAGCACTCCGACTGTGCGTTCATGGTTGACAACGAGGCCATTTACGACATCTGTCGCCGCAACCTCGATATCGAGCGACCGTCGTACACGAACCTGAACCGTCTGATTGGCCAGATCGTCTCATCCATCACGGCTTCCCTCCGCTTCGACGGCGCCCTGAACGTGGACTTGACCGAGTTCCAGACCAACTTGGTGCCCTACCCCCGCATCCACTTCCCCCTGGCTACCTACGCTCCCGTCATCTCCGCCGAGAAGGCCTACCACGAGCAGCTCTCCGTGGCCGAGATCACTACCGCCTGCTTCGAGCCGGCCAACCAACTCGTCAAGTGCGACCCGCGCCATGGGAAGTACATGGCCTGTTGCCTGCTCTATCGAGGAGACGTCGTGCCCAAGGACGTGAACGCTGCCATCGCGTCCATCAAAACGAAGCGAACCATCCAGTTCGTCGACTGGTGCCCCACCGGCTTCAAGGTGGGCATCAACTATCAGCCGCCTACCGTGGTTCCCGGCGGCGATCTCGCTAAAGTGCAGCGCGCCGTCTGCATGTTGAGCAACACGACCGCCATAGCGGAGGCCTGGGCCCGCCTGGATCACAAGTTCGATCTGATGTACGCCAAGCGAGCGTTCGTTCACTGGTACGTCGGCGAGGGCATGGAGGAAGGGGAGTTCTCGGAGGCGCGCGAGGATCTGGCGGCGCTCGAGAAGGACTACGAAGAGGTCGGCGTGGATACACATGATGACGTGGCCGAGGATAACAACGACGAGTACTAGACGTGTCAGGATTCGTAGGCTAAGATATATGTCCTTGTTGATTTTTGTTGGTTAAATATGAAGATTGTTAGTACTTGTGCTGTAAAACCTAAAGGACGATTTCTTTGGCTAGTTCTGCATAATCAGTCGTAAGCCGATGTTGATATGTATGCTATGAAAGTTTTATGAAAAAAATATTGGCAAAGAATGTTATTGTTTACCATATAATAAATATATTTGTCTCATTTATTTAGTTGGTTTTGTTTAATTTTAACGCTTTTCTGTATTCTTTTTTTATGGGGCTTAACTGAGTCAATGGTAATTGAAAGAGTCCACTTTATGTTTTGCAGAAAAAAATAGGTGTGAAAATTCAAACACAGGATAATTGAATATATGGGGAACTTGGAAGAACATCTTTGATGACTAAAAGAGCCATTAATGTAATACGGTATTGGTTGAAAATTATATAGTTAGAAGATCACAAGTAGGTCAAGTGCATTTATAGCCACATATGTGTCAAAATTTAATAAATAAACCAAATACACATTCTTGGGCAAAATCTGTTTGTAATCTGTTGCAGGGCTTAGCCGTACATTATGCAGGGCTAAACCAAGGTGTAGGCGATGCAAAGTTTTTTTTTTATCCTTGGAAAAGTCTAGATTAAATGATACAGTTATCCAAAATTGGATGTCAGAACTTAATAACTATTCAAGAGCAAACAGTTACAGTCAGTTTTGTTAATTTGAATTGCAACCTTACTTAAAACATGTTAATATAAAGAAGTTTATATTTGATCTTTGCAGATTAAGAGTTTCATCTCATAGATTAGAAATTGAATCAGGCAGATGGCATAAACCTGAATCTATATCGTTTCAAGAGAGAAAATGTCAACATTGTAATGTTCTTGAGGATGAATATCATTTTTTTACTAGAATGTTCCTTATATGATGATATTAAAAAAGTGTATATACATAAATATTACTGGAAAAGACCAAACATGAGTAAGTTTATTGAATTAATGCAAACCAATATTACAAGTACCAACATAAACTTGGCTATGTTTCTACATAAAACATTGAGTCAAAGAAACCTGTTTAAATATTATAATGATTAATTGTGTATAATGTATTACTAAACTTGAATTCTCGTTATCTTGACAATTTTGTCTTTGTTGTTTTTTTATGTTATCCTTATAACATTGTTTAAAAGATTCTAAATGCTGTACTCCAATTGTCCTAGACCTTCTCATCATACTTTAATTAACAACTTATGAAACTCAATACTGATCACATGTTCATGCTTTTATGTGTTATTATGTTTTGAACGTGTATACTTATGGACCGAATGTCTATTGTATATTGAATAAACCTATTTTATGAATCACCTCATAACGCAATATCCCGCACTCGTGCGTTAAAGTCTTCAAACTTGGAGTGAACGTTTACATATTGAAGATATTGAAAAACAATATATGTTTTTTGTTTTTTTTTTGTTTTTTTTTTAATATCCTGAGGATAAAACAATCGATGGACTTTTCATGATATTTGCTGTAGTCCTCTGTGAAGAATCTGAAATAAAATAAAATGACTTTAGTACATGTATACTTTGTACAAGTATTTCTTTTATTAGCTCACTTGAGCACGAAGTGCATAAGGTGAGACCCTATGTCCAGCGTCCGTCGTCGTGCGGTGTCCGTTGAGCGTCGTCAACGTTTTGCTCGTTACCACTCTAGAAGAAACATTGTTCATCCAATATTGATGAAACCTGGCCAGATGCTTTATCTGGATTATATCTAGGCCGCGTTTGAATCTGTGTGCCTGCATCTAATATATAGGGCACAATGTCAAATCTTAGAAAAAAAACCTTGTTTCCACTCTACAGGCAACATTTATGACTCAAATCTTAATGAAACTTGGTTAAAATTTTTATCTCGACGAAATCTAGACTGAGTTAGAATCTCGGTCACGTACGCACAAAACCTAGATCAGCAGTTCAATGCTTAGAAAAAAAATCCTACCATTTAGAGGTCATATGTAAGACTCAATCTGGATAAATGTTGTTAAGAATATTATCTTGACATTTTCTAAACCAAGTTCGAATCTTGGTCCCTTGCGTCCAAAAACTAGGTCATCATGCCAAATCTTAAAAAAACTTTTACCATTCTAGATGCCATATTTAGATCAAACATATTTGCTATAGCTTGATTGCATCGAAGACCTACGGCTCATTGAAACGGTCTCGAGTCCGTTTCCTGGGTAGAACCAGCACTTGTTGAACTTGTGAAGGAGATCTAAAGAACGCTCCACAGTGGGGATCGAACCCATGACCTCCCTGTTGCTAGGCGGACACCATATCCACTACGCCATGGCGACCTCCAGAGGCCATATGTATGACTCATTTTTTATGAAACTTGGTTTAAATGTATATCGTGACAAAATCGAGGCAACGTTCGAATCTTGGTCGAATCTGGGTCACGTATGTTTAAAAACTAGGTCATCAGGTCAAACACACCTGGGCAAATTTGAGAAAAACCTTGTAACCACGTTATTTATATTTTATGCCAGATTTATGATTTAATCATGATGACACTTGGTCAGAGTATTCATTTAGGCTGTATTTAAATATGGATCATGTGCATTAAAACAATGCCACCAGATCAAATCTTAGGAAAACCTTGCTACTACTTTAGAGGCCACATTAATGACTCAATCTCCATGAGTCTTGTTAAGAATGTTTATATTGAAAATGCTTTGGCCAAGTTTGAATCTGGGTCACGTGCGTCTATGAACTAGGTAACCAGGTAAAAAACCGGTCCACCCTTATTGCTATCTAAATCGGAAATTACTCTGAGCAGTTTGGAGATTAACAAAAAAAAACAGTAAACACAACTCCGTACGGAAGCTGTACCTTACGGAATACCGTTAGTGCCATCGTGGTTACACATTAAAATCCAGAAGGCGACAATACGATAGTGCGAGAATACGATAACGAGTGTGACAATACGATGACGAGAGTGCGAGAATACGATGACGACAATGCGACAGTGCGAGAATACGATAAGAGAGTGCGAGAATACGATGACGAGAATGCGAGAATACGATGACGAGAGTGCTAGAATACGATGACGACAGTGCGCCAATGCGAGAGTGCGATAATACGATGACGAGAGTGCGAGAATACGATGAAGAGAGTACAAGAATACGATGACGAGAGTGCGAGCATACGATGACGAGAGTGCGAGAATACGATTACGACATTGCGACAATGCGAGAGTGCGAGAATACGATGGCGAGAGTGCGAGAATACGATGACGAGAGTGCGAGAATACGATGACGAGAGTGCGACAATACGATGACGAGAGTGCGACAATACGATGGTGACAGAAAGATATGACTATCGCATTGTCGCCATCGTACTATTGCGTTGTCGCACTGTCGTTATCGTATTCTCGCACTCTCGCATTGTCGTCATCGTATTATCGCACTCTCGTCATCGTATTCTCGCACTCTCGTCATCGTATTCTCGCACTCTCGTCATCGTATTCTCGCACTCTCGCATTGTCGCCTCTGGATTTTAATGTGTAACCACGATGGCCCTAACGGTATTCCGTAGTACCTAGATGACGTTAGCTACGTTTAATTTATGTATGACACACACAGAACCCTTTGAGAGAAGCAGCAACTCTGTTTGGAAATAAGGGTATATTAAATATATACCACAGCCTGTGTGATCCTATCCCCAATGTGTAGGGCAGCAATATCGTCTGCCCCAGCGGCACCTTCCGGCGACGTACTCGTAGAACCGACGACAGCGGTATCTGCATTGACACCGGCCGCCCCAATGCTGGACCCCGTAGTAGCCTTGGGCTGTAACGCAAATAACGGTAGATAGAAAGTGAAAGCAGCGCAAGCCATATGGGCATATCGACGGTTGATTAAGAAATAAAATTAAATCATAGTTTGTTGTGGAATAACCCACGACCAGGAGTATGGATGCGTAGGAATGTAATCACTAGTTTAAAGTATCTATACTCCTCTCCATGAGTTATTCGACAATAAACAATGATAGAAGATATATTAATTCGATTTAAACACTATCTTATTTTGTCTTAATATGTATTTTTAATTAAATGCATGATAACTTTATTTTTTGCTATACTACGCCCATCTATAAATGACCTTCATTGATCAATGATTATCAATGACGTCATCTAACTATAACAAAACAATATGGCCTAAATTGCATTCATTACAAAAGGAGCGAATGACGTCAAATTCATTGACTTAAATCAAAGATCCAATATAACATCATATCAATCTATACTATAGTAAATATAACACACAAACAAATAGTCTACAGATAAAATAAAGATGACTTATGTTTACGATTTTTTGTAAATATTTTAAAAAGATTTTATCGCTATATATAATGTTTTTGTTACATTCCGTTGACCAGAAATGGTAAGTTTGTAACGATGTGATAAGGTGGGTTTTAGCAAGTGCAGCTCTCTGAGTTTTTCAGAACTATGTCATACCATTAGAATGCACCCATATTTTTTTTGCATAATAACCAACACTTATTTCCATCTCATTTTCTTTTGATAACAAGCGGCTTATCGTGTTATATAGTTTGTTGTCACATAACTCACGGCCAAGAGAATAAATGCGTATGAATTTAACCACAAGTGCAAAGCACGAGAGATTAGATAACACGCATCTATAATCCTGACCGTGGGTTATTCGACAACAAACTATGACAGACAATATATTATTTCGATTTTATCAGGATCTTCTTAATCTGTATCTTTAAAGCACGTAACAGAAAAATATGGCGTTAATTAGTTCATAAAAAATGGGCGAATCACGTCAGATTCAGTGATTAAAATCGCAGATCCTATATGACGTCACATAAATCGACACGTTAGTGAAGTTATATGCAAACACACACAGCCAGAATAAAGAGTAATAGCGTTAACGTTTTGTGCACATATGATGATCGATTTTATCGCAATGTGTAATGTTTTCGTTGCATTCCGTTGAACAGAAAGAGTAAATTTGTTACGATTTGATATGGCGCATTTAAGCACGTTCAGTTCACTGTTCAATTTCCCGGAATTCTTCAGAGCTATTATTAAAACATTAGGCAAAAATCATGTAAAAAAATAACATCCGGAGCCAAACTTTTCTATCGCGCTAAATCGATTAAATGAATAAACAAATTTATTTCATTACCGACGATATAATATACTGTATTTGCAAACAAAATCCGCAAGCAACTTCGATAGAATGTCGTGAGTGATTTGAAATGTCGCGCGTCGCTTTGAATGCCGTGTGTCGTGCACCATGGGTTTAAGTCGACAGTGGACAATTGCAGGATCGAATGTCGTTTGAATCGTCGCGTGTCGTCGATGTGAATGTTGTCCATCGCCCTTTGAGGATAGCACATGACAATCAAAGCTACGCACAACACGACTTGCGACAGTTTACAGCGACAATCGACAAATTAAGACGACCCTCAATTTGTTTATGCTACTTTTCCTGGCAAATATAAGCGCGCCATTCAAAAGTTCAAATGCCACGTGTCGTCTTAAATTGTCGCTTGTCGTTATAAATTGTCATGTATGTATCGCCGGAAACGACAATATTGCTGATCAAAGTACCGCTTTGAATCTAGGCGTGGTATGAAAATAAACTTCTACCACTTGCAACTACCAGCGATCCGGAGGGTCAAAGTGGTGCACTTTCCAGGCTACTGAAAGTTTCAGCCATGTCTGTTGTTAAAGACAACACAAACGTATCCATGCAATTTACATTGATAAGTCTTGACGACAGAAATATATATATATATATATATATAACAAATCAACTTACCTTCGGCAACCTGTGGCACAGTCACAAGAGCGACGCAGCCTACAAGCAGCAGCACAAGCCACAGTTTATCCATAGCTAAGATGTAATATGAACACCAAAACGCATGATGTGAACATTTTCAACGAAGCGTGTTATATACGCATTGATACGCGGAAACAAAAACAATAATTTTAAACGTAGAGACGTAGATTCAAAGATCTATCAATATACTATATTGATAGATCTTTAGTAGATTCGACTGCTCGGCGTCCACCTCCAGTCGAATCAAAGTATTGACGTGGTTGTTAACTTTTTTGTCTTCATAGCCAATGTTTCTACGAAACATGAATGTTTCTACGAAACATTCAATATTGCATTGCCTGGGGAGAATTGTATAGCGGAAACGAGTTATTATCATTTTACAGTGAAAGTATCATGTAAAATGTTTATATAAAGTATATGTATAGCAATTAGGCGTTTAAGATGTAAATAACATATCATTATGGATATTCTCTCTTACAGGGGTAAATGCGTTCTGATAGTTTTACACTATAGTTTTATTTGTATTTCATGTTTTTTTTAATTTGATTCTTATGCTTAAAAAAAGCAACAGCAAAAACAAGGACGGAGCAACACAATTTGAAAATGAGTTACATGTTTATTCGTTTTCAATGAAGGCAATATTAAAAAAAAAAACTATTTGTTGACAAAATCACGCCGGGTATGCGGATACTTTGATAACGAATGGAACTTCGATAACAGAGAACAACAAAAGCCACGCGCGAGAATTGAGTTCTTCAGATGTTTGGCATTTATTTTCTGTCATCGTATTCTCGCACTCTCGTCATCGTATTCTCGCACTCTCGTCATCGTACCCTTGCGTTCTCGCATTCTCGCCCTCTTGATTTTAATGTGTAACCACGATGGCCCTAACGGTATTCCGTAGGTTTTGATTGTGCACACTTTCAGCGTTGCCATAAAATGTCTGTCGGACGCATAGCGAATGACGAAAAGACGGTCACGTATGGATCAAGTTTCTCGTCGATGTCATTCTTACATTCGTTTCTGGCTTAATCCTTCACCTGCTGTTGTTATCCTTTGTGGATAGGTTAAAACCAACTGTATAAAATCCCCGTACGGTCATACTATACAAAATAAATCTTTTCAAATAAATATTTTCAAACAAGTTTAATCATTCAGAGTTGTATCAATTTGAAGATGCATCGGTCCTCTTTTAAAAAGTACAATAACGATATGTCATTTTATTATAAGAGAATGCACCTTGTCTGATTTCAGACATCGGCAGAAACCATAGGAAAATATTTACAATAGCCATATTCCATGCAGTAAACTTACCACATAACCTAGTCTCTATTGGATTGCACCAGCAGGCTGCAGATTATGATACGCATGCCAATAGTTAATGGCCACAAGTCAAAGGGGTTTGATTTTAATAATTCTAAATTACTTCTCTAACAGAAATTATTTGTTATTTAGAAGCATGCACTACGTTTGAAAGGACCGTAAGAAGATAAATATTGATTAACTCCATAAGTTACCGTTATAATTATTTATAACTTAATACTTAAACAAATACTACCGCAATGACTTCAACCACCAACTAGCATAGAACTCGTTTGACAAACTGAAATGAACATGTAATTACTTCCTGTCTATAATAGTTGCATGTAAGTACAAAAACTGCTCTGTTTTTCGTGCCAGAATGTTTCATAACACTATGCTACGTAAAAAAGTATATTGTAAGTGCCGAGCGAACAGGATGTTACAATCAGCCGACCCTTATCGCTTTTGCTGAACACTTGAAGTAGATGCAATGCGCACTAATGATACGTACTTGAGGAAGTAATGTCTATATGTAATTTCCGTTTTATATAAGCAAACTTAAGAAATTTGGTTTAAGTCTTGGCATTCTTTAACAGCACTTTTAAACGAGCGTTATTTAAGATATTTGCGCATCGAGACGCGTATCGCAACGGAGGTGAAAATACTACAAATCATTTCGGGGATTGAGTAATATGATTCCGTTGTTTTATGCGTTTGGCATGGTCATTCTGTTGACCCACCGAGCACAGTGTGAGCTGAGCTCGGACACAGTATTCCGACTGCTGTCTGCACGATTGGACGACATCGTGTTTGATATGAAGTGGAAGGAGAAATCAGTGACGAAACAGATAGAGGATCTCGTGGCCACGGTTGCCACGACAAATCAGCGGTTGGATTCTGTTGAAAAGAAGCTCATCGACGTTAGCGCAAACAGCCAGCATGGTGGGCTAAACAAACAGCACGGGGAGCAATTGGTCTCTATTGAGAGACGCCTTAATGATTTGGCTTCTTGCAGTCAAACCATGGCCACCTTCGAGAAGAGGCTATGGGATCTGGAAAACATCGAAACGGTCGAAGTAGGGCGACGGGTGCAGCTGTTAAAACGCGGTTTCGAGCAGGAAAAGACTGCGACGCAGTTAAGGTTTGATTCTGTCCGGGCGACGCAAGGAAATCTTCAAGCTGAAATTGACGTATTTGAAACGTCTATTGAAACACAGTTAAATGATACGCAGGTTCAATTATCGAAGGTGGAACAGAATTTAGCCATCACGCTGCAAAATTCCAGTACCTTCCTTGCGCGGATTGAACATCTGGAAAATACGCAGGGTAATCTGAAGTCAAATATTGACGATATAAAAGGGGGTATTGATACACAGATCAACGATACGCAAGTTAAGTTATCAGAGGTTAAACAACAGATAGCGAACATAGTGCATAACACAAGTAAGGGCTCTGTAAATCTGGAAAAGACGAATAAAGATCCTGCGTCTGAGACGGAAGTGGCTACAAACAATGCGAAGATGGCGAAATTTATTGAAGAAGTAACGACCACGATGCAAAACACTCGCAAACTCGTATCACGGGTAGATGCTTTCGAAAGGACGCAAGGGGTTCTCGAATCAAAGACTCACAACATTGGAACACTCGTGGATGAGACACGGGACCAGATCTCCCAACTTCAACGCATGACAGGTCTGTATAGGGATTTTATTGTTAATGTTTTCGAAACGCTTGTCAAGAATGGGTGTAATTTTCTATGAACTGTTATAATGGTATGAGTAAACATTTAAAAAAAATGCAATACGAAAACTTCCTGCTTTGTTTGGGGCTCATGATGAGTTATCATGATCACCTTACTTTGTCCGTCTGACGTCAAAATTGTTGAAACATTTTTTTTTGTCGCACTGATATATTGGTCCGGAACTGGGTTATGTGGGATGAACACTTAGTCACTTATATAAATTGAGAAAGAGTTTTTTTTTAGCAATCTAGACGTTTTAATCTTTGCCAAATCGTTATAAGACTTCTTTATATTGATCAAAATATTTATTCTAATTATATTTTAGTTTAAAAATGGTCCCGGTCAGATGAAAAACACGGCCGCCAGGCGGCTTGTCAGTTTTCCGTATATGGCTATTGTTAAAGGTTCTTAACACTCTATAAGTGACATGTTTGGACAAATTATCATGCAACATGCTCAGAACATTTCTTCTAATGATATCTCTGCCTAATTGGAAATTTGTTCCGGTCCGTTTTCCTTATATGGCAATAGTGAAGCCTTCTGAACACTCGTGAAGTCCTATTTGTGTCAATTCATCATGAAATTTGATGTCTTGAAAATGTTCGAAAATGATTTCGATCTGTTGAAAAAAAAAGACATTGCCGCCATAGAGCGGGCAGTTTTCCTTACATACCTACTGCGGAACATCGTGAATACAATAGAAGTTCGTGCCAATTAAAAGCAATTAAAAGCATGGCTGTAGTGAACTATTGTGAACACTAGAAGTCTCATTTTTGAACAACCATCATGAAACTTGTTCAGATCAACTCTTCTAATAATATTTCAGCCGAGATGGTTCCGGAATCACCTCACACGCTTCTCAGAACCGTTCAGTGCGTGCGAGTCCCACTTGAGCGATCTAGGACCGTTGGTCCTATTGTTTTAATATACAGATAACATTACGGTTTTAGTTTTATTATTCATTATTACACATGCATTCTTTTTTTCTTCTTAATTATCATGTCCTAACTGTTTGGAAATCGGTTCCTTGTCATTAAAGTAACATAAATTCTCAAAATCAACGAATATTTCGCCAAATATTTCGTAAAAATAAAGTTAACCCATAAAAATCAATGTTCCTTATAGCAATAGCCAAAATTTCAACGCTAGATGTGGTCTGGTAACATAGATTCAACTAGATACAAAATGCTATTTTTTGTGGGACAATATATTCAACACATGTTCATGTACCATGTTAGTGTTCGTGTGTCGTATGAATAGATATCGTTGCGGGAAATTAAACTGGAATATATTGTGTAACAAAAAATTAAAAACGAGCATTTTGTTTCTCGTTAAATCTAAGTTACCATACCACACCTAGCGTTGAAATTTTGGCTATTGCTATAAGGAACACTGATTTTTTAATGGGTAAACTTTATTTTACGAAATATTTTGTGAAATATTCGTTAATGTTGAGTGTTTATGTTACTTTAATATACAGATAACATTACGGATTTACTTTTATTATTTTTTATTACACATGCATTTTTTTTTATTAATTATCATGTCCTTACTGTTTGGATATTGGTTCCGAGTCATTAATAATTAATACATTCTATAATAAAGTTACTCTCCCGCTGGTGCAGGTAAAGTTTCAAGCCTACCTTGCTCATAACTCGGTATTCGTATTTGAACAGAAAACTAAAAACTGATTTTATTTTCCGCAGGAACTTTTTTCGGATTTTCTGTCGAACTTGGGTCAGGCAGCACTTATGGGGTGGCGTCGATCATAAAATTTGATCGGGTATACTATAACGTTGGTAACCACTATAACCCCAGTACCGGCATATTCACTGTCCCAGTCAGTGGGGTATACGTCTTCATGTTTAATGTTGAAGCAAGTTCAGCATTGTTCGACGTAACCCGATTGGCTCATGTGGCAGTGTTTGTGAATTGGAATACGAAAACGGAAGCCGTTGCACAGGGTGTATATCCCCATTTGACGGGTGGGAACGCCGCTGTGTTAGATGTTGAAGCCGGTGATGAAGTGTTCATAGCCACTCAAAATACGAAAAGCCAGCATTTCATCGCTGGATCCCGAACATCGTTTAGCGGCGCCCTTCTACACATGCACGAGACCGTCTACTAAATATTTACACAAATCGTAATTAGTCGTATACTACGTGTGGTAACTTGGTATATACACATATTGTTTGCATCATTTAATTAAGTCACAAAATGCAAATAAGCCGGATATGTTTTACACATGAACGCTATTTCCTTAAAGTGTATGCTTGTATACCTACCCGGAAGGGAAACTACATGGCAAAGCAAGAACACACGTTTCATTATTCGGAAATATTTACACGCACCAAGTTTTTTTCGTGTGTAGTGTGTTTAATATTGATTAGTGGGCGTAATGGCTTTTATAAGAATGTATCAACATTATGCCTGTGTGTACATTTTGTTTCGTTCTTCATCGCAATATATGAGTCGTGTTCTGAGAAAACTGGGCAAAATGCTTGTGCGTAAATTGTCATCCAAGATTAGCCTGTGCAGTCCGCACAGGCTAATAGGGAAGACAATTTCCGCTTTTATGGAATTTTTCGTTTAAATGATGTCTCTTTTTACCGAAAATCCAGTTAAGGCGGAAAGTGTCGTCCCGGATTAGCCTGTGCGGACTGCACAGGCTAATCTGGGATGACACTTTACGCACATGCATTTTGCGCATTTTTCTCAGAACGCGTCACATATCATGGCGTATGTACATTTAGCCAAGGTAGTAGCTAAATTCCTACGATAGAGGTTTGCTGAAAGCAATGACACCGACACTTTACGTATAGAATTAAGTTAGCAGCTGTCAAAAAATGGAACGAAAACATAATTTAATTATAATAATACATTATTATTTGATAAAATGAGATTCGTTCTGTGTGCAAATAATTACTGTTTAGAGTTGTCAAGTGTGCTTCGCACAAACGTTACTTTTAGTAAATATCCACATTCATGTACAAGTAAAGCGTTTTACAAGTTATTCGGTTCGTAGTAAAAACTATAAGAAATGGACGTCCATTCATTAATAATTTCAGTTGTCAACTTCTAAACTATTCCTCCTCTCTGTAGATGGACCCTCATCTTTAGTAGTTATAATATGCAAAAGAATGCCGAAGGAAGTTTAGTGTAGATTTGCCGTTGAAGCGATACCGCAAATATTTAATAAAATAGGTGTGCAATAATCTTGCCTTAAAGCAAAAAGGTGCTAGCACTTTTCCTGACATGCATGATGATGACTAAGTTTAGATTTAATTCGATGAAATAACGATAATGTTCAACATGTGGGAGTAAAATACATGAGAAAAGCAAGTTATAAATGTTAAAACTATTTTATTAGACGGCACCATTATTTTAACTATTACAACATATTGTTAAATGTATATACGAACATCAGGATAAGAACATCAGTATTTTAACAAATATACACACAGCTCAACAGAGAAACACCCCACCCTCAAAAAGACCGAAATAAAAATAAAACAGAACATTAAAAATATAACTGAAGCCCTGCATGAACACACTATTGTATTTTAATAATAACAAGGGCTGTTTGTAAAACATGCATGCCCCCTATATGGGCTGTCAGCTGTAGTGGCAGCCATTGTGTGAATACGTTTTTTTGTCACTGTAAAAACGGTGGTGGTGGTGGTGGTGGTGGTGGTTGTGGTGGTTATTATTGATACAATGCATAACAAAAATGCAGTTAGCCTTACATTTGGTAAAATTTAAATAAATTACAAGGGAGGCAAATGCTGTAACAAAAAGAACATGCATAAACGGTAGTTGTTTCCCTTGTTTGAACCATGCTAAATCCTTAAAATGCCTATTTCCAGTAACAGTGACCTTTACCAGTGACCTTGACCTTTGACCAAGTGACCTCAAAATCAATAGGGGTCATCTGCGAGTAACGATCAATGTTCCTATGAAGTTTCATGATCCTAGGCCTAAGCGTTCTTGAGTTATCATCCGGAAACCATTTTCCTATTTCCAGTAACTGTGACCTTGACCTGTGACCTTGACCTTTAACCTAGTGACCTCAAAATCAATAGGGGTCATCTGCGAGTCATGATCAATGTTCCTATGAAGTTTCATGATCCTAGGCCTAAGCGTTTTTGAGTTATCATCCGGAAACCATCTGGTGGACGGACAAACCGACCAACGGACCGACCGACCTACCGACATGTGCAAAACAATATACCCCCTC
>VMBQ01000507.1:149375-206216 GCA_007657795.1 Dreissena rostriformis | reverse complement strand
TTTTTTTTTAACTTCTAGAGGGGATTTTTTTACAAAATAGGGGAAAAATACATACTCTTTCTGGAGGGGAATGGGGCCGAATAACGCCGAATATTTCATCCAAAAAAAACACTGGCTTCCAATTTATATCTGCTTTCTGATTGATTTAACCAAAAGTGGCGCATCTTAGCAAATCAATAACATAATGCATTTGAAGTTTTTCTCCATATTCACGAGGATTTTCTTATTTTTCCAATATTGTTTTCAAAAATGGCGGTGTCTGATCTAGGAAAACATTTAAGGTAATTTGAGGTTATCGGGGATGTCTCCCTGAACAAAACTGCACTGAGTTATGCTTAAGAGTTATGCTTAAGAGTTATGCTTAAGTTTTGTTGCATGCTGTCTGCGGCCCTTTTTATACAATTGGTGACAATTAAAAAAAATCTCTGACCGAAATTTAAATTGTTACAGTGTCACAAATTTGATTAAAACCAAACAATTCATTAATTCTTGCTTAAAATTTTAGCTAAGAGTTGGCATGTGTAAGAGCATCAGGGCTTTTTTCTTCTTAGAGAATGGCCATTTTTCACAAATTTGAGAAGTTTGCGAATCAAATTTTCACAATTTACAAAAGTTTGTGACTCATATTTCCACAATTTAAAAAGGTTGCGACTCATTTTTTCACAATTGTGAACACTTCGCAACTCATTTTATTTACAAAATAAGGGGGCCAACTTGGGGGCCCTAACCCTTGGCCGCCAAGCCCGCTTCACAAAGAAGGAGAAAAAAGCCCTGAGCTGCATTGTAGAGTTGTGTGCTGTTTCTTATGTGTATTATCCTCAAAAGAATAACAATGGTGCTAAAAAAAACATTAATTTTAAATGTATTAAATTGTGTCTCAAAAATTATAGAAAATGTCCTTAGTTTGCATCAACTTTCACCATTTACTCGACAGAACACTGCAGTAACTCTGACTTCAGATTTATCATGTATTGATTATGTCAGATTATAAGAAGGATCAAGTTATTTGCCTATACAACATAAAAGAAGGGTGACAAGAGTACATCATTGAATAGTTTTTTAAGCATTCTAATATTGGGATTAACAATTTGATTGTTTTGTTCTTAATTTCAAATTATCCGAGATAACAAATAATACAAACCGTATCATATCTACTATTTGTCAATGTGTGCAAGAACAGATTTACTTCTATGTCTTTATGTGGTCAAAACCATTTTGGCCTGCATATGTCAATTTTCAACAATGCTTGGTGTCCCTCTTTCATTTTTCAAATACATTTTTTCTCTCATTTAATAACTTGTAAATTAAAGCTCCATCAGTCTAACAGCTTGTTTTTCATTGACAAACATCGTTGCTAATGTACATTTTTGGTCTTAAACCAGGGCTTTATTTCTTTCTTTGGCAAGGGCCCCAAAGAGAAAGGCCCCTTCCCCAAAGAGAATTTCGTTAAAATTATTTCATTTTTACCAAATTTCAAGCATACTTTGGTAATTGTTTTCCCCTTTCTCAGTTTTGTCAATAATGTTTCACCCAAAATGGAAGGCCCTTTTCTCAAATCAAGAAAAAAAGCCCTTTATACTAAGATGAGTGTGTTACTGGTAAAATAAAAATTGCAAACCTGTCTAAACTGAACTTCAGCATCAGGTGCAGTGTTCTTGTCTGGATGAAGCTTCAACGCTATCTTCCGGTATGCCCTCTTTATCTCATTGATATTGTCATCCTGAAAACAAGTAGGAAAAAGGAAAATTGTCAGTTGGTTAAGTGTAAAAAGAAATTCAAATATTTACAACAAGAATAAAAACCTATATAACCTAATAAAAAATAAAATAAATAAATAAATAAATAATAAAAACCTAATAACCCTAACCCTGTGATAAAACTTGTATTTAAACACAAATCCTCAATCTGTATGCAGAGTCTAAACTTATTTCAAATTTTAAAACAATCAATATATTATTAGGTTAGGCAATGGTAATTTTACTTAAACATATAGGTTCACACGAAATAGGTCTTTAACTAATAGAAACTGTCTGGGTAATGTGTCTTCATCAGCGTGTCAATTTCTGCTGTGAAACCTTACATTTATCTCTTATATCAATGCACTCTGCGGAGCTTATGCTAGCTTTGAACACTTGGAAGTCCTGACTTCCAAGCCTTAAATTTTGGATGTCCCAGATGATAAAGTTGGAAGGCCCAATTTTATTCCAATGAATATTTTAGTAAACCCTACCATATGTGTTGATCGCTGGATACATAAATGTCCCTACTCTATCCATAACCCTATAATCCAGTATAATTACGATTCTATGTTTAAAACCAAAATATGACAAGTATCTATAGTTTCAATGGGTCAATACTTTTTCATTGAGTGCATTAATTCCTATGCAAATTTTTCATTTTAAAATACTTCATGTACTTAGTTGCATGTCTATGTTATTTTGTTTAGTTACAGCAGGTGGTCTGTTTTAACACGCACGCTTTCCATGCCTGGAACTTGACATCAACAATTTCCTGCTCTTATTTAAACACAGTTTTAACATGGCATCAATGTATAGTGAATGATGTACGCTGTAGATGCGTACAAGGGACTTGTAGCATAAAATATTATAACGTTGCTTTAAAAAAATGGTGTAATTCAGTTCTATAAATGGACATGTTGAAATATACTTGTACTGAAATTAAATTGTTACTGCATAAAATTTGTAAAAGGTTTTGTTTTCACAAGTTACTCGCCATAAGTTATTAATTGCTTCCCATTTGCATTTAACTTTTCATAAGTAACTGTTAGCGCATTGAGTCGTGCACTTAACCGTTAACTCCACCTTTGTTTTATTTAAAAAGATAAGAAAGGCGGGGCTATGAACGTGCTGTTATACGATTGGTTTAGCATGTTGATTGCTAGACAAAGGAGGCCAATTTTATCATCAAAAGGTGTTGCTTTATGGCTTTTTGATGGAAATCGGTTTTCCTTTGATGACGTCAAACTGTCCCTTCACACAGATTGCAAATTTTTGCAAGAATTTAAATAAGTTGTTGCGATAAGTCAGTATTCATATGAGACGAATACAGTTATTGTATGCTCCTTCACATGGGGTAGGAGTGTATTTGACTGCCTGAGTGCTGATGGACCTAGGCGGAGTTAACGGACTGAATGACCGGATTTACTGTTGAGATTTGTACTTGTACATGCTGTGTATTAGAAAACAGCGTACATGCAGATTATCGGATGTCCTAGGGACTTAACCATTTGTAAAATGGACACATGACTGCCGTTTTTGCGCGTAATTTACGCCCAGATGCCACTAACGGAAGCGCTGCCTCTCAAAACCTATACCCCGTATTAAGTCACGTGTAATTATCCAATTGGAAGTTATGTTACAGAATTTTCAATAATTTCTATGTGAGTGGCCATAAGAGATGTCTTAACATATTGAACAGTGGGCAATACGTTATGGGAATTTGTCCGACAAGCATGACAAGCCGGTGCCGAACATTTGTCACTTGACTGTACTTAGAAAATATCAATTACACGTTTGAGTTCCAGAAGGTCGTAAAAGTTTCCGTTAATTTCTTCAACCAAATCAAACAATTCCAAATCTTCGTTATCCCAACTGTGTATACTAGATACAAAGACACTTAAAATTATTAAAATGTTGACAGCCAACATCTTGTAACCGGAAGTTGATATTTTATAACGTCAAAACTGTACCGTACTGTGCGTATTGGGCTACTTGAAACTAAATTGTGTAACATTTCAAAGTAATCAATGCTATGGAAAGATATTTAGGTAAAAATAACATCAAACGTGGTTCATATTTACATTATGACTAATGTAAATTCTAATATTCTAACAATTCTAACATGCTTGCTGTCTATTCGTTTATACTTGATGATGTTATGTGCCCAGCTTCAAGTAACCCCTAGTGATTTCAAACTTTGTTTTAGTCTTACTTTCTTTCTTTGACGTCTCACTGTCAATATTTTGATTGTACAATATTGTATAAATCTTTTTCTTGCACTGACAGCGCGATCTGTTAAAAATACCCAAAAGGGTGTTCAACAGTATCCGAATATAGATAGATAGATAGATTCCCATCGCTGTGCCGGCCCCGGCTACCGTAACCGGAGAGGTTTTGGTTGAGGTGAAAACGAAGCTGGCTAAACGTATTACTTTCTCTACACTTTTTACTATCAAATCTCTTCTATCTATCCTATCATTTCATATCTCTATCTTGACCTTGCACCACCCGTCGCGTAATAATTAAGTGTGATTGCGCCGACGTATGATGTAGATGTAGATTGTTGCAGCTTGGCGACTTTCCAATGTTTGTGTGTTCATTATTCCTGAATCATGATTGAATAAGAAATAATTTCACTGTCATAAATGTGTACTTTACAATTCTAACAAACGTGATGAAACTGCACCAGTCATAATTAAAACAGTTATAATCGGTTGTGCCTCTAAGCGTCATTTACAACGACAGTAAGCAGCAGGCAGTGAGCAGAAGGCAACTACCGGGTAAGCAGAATGCAATTATAAGCCGAATGCAAGTTTACAAATCATGACAGCAGGTGGCGCACGTTTGTTTTCCATGTGTTGAATAAATTACTTTTCGGAAAAAAAAGAGAAAACCTCCGAACCATTTTGACTTCTATACTGAATAAACTGAATTAGTTCCCTTTGTTTTATAATCTCTGTTAAAATAAAAACATTTATTTTTGCTATCAAGACCAGTAGGCCTACTGGGTTACAAGAAATTGACTGCCGTGAATGTTTTTGATATTAATAAGTTGCAGTTGGTACTCCAGAAAATAAACATGTATTTTAATCAGGACATTACATAGCTCATTTGTTGGAAGTGTGACCGATGCCTAGTCCAAATAATTAAAGTAGACGTAATCTACCGATGTAAATTGCACATCGACCTCATATTTATAAAGTAGCCCCACACCCATTGCCACAGACCTGTGCGTGTAACTTTAAGATAACTCTAGTCTGTTTAACAGGCAATAATTCATCATCAATCTTTTGACCGGTTTGGCCGTTTGGGGGAAATAAGGGACGATGATACAGAAATCTTCTTCCAGTTAGGTCTGTTGTGTGCTGCTGAGAGTAATTCACCCATAAGAAGGGATGTCCACTCTTTTGAATTGTACATCCAACTTTTCATCTCACGGCCTCGACGTCGACCTCCCTCTAGCTTGCCCTGGAGAACAGTCTTGAACACAGAGTTATGCCTGGTGACGTGTCCAAACAAAGCCAGCTTTCGTCGTTTGACGGTCGCAAGTAGGGGCTCTTGTGGACCAACAACTGTTGCAGTCATGTTCCGGACGTACTCGTTGGTCTTGTGCTCCGTGAAGGAGATGCGGAGCAGTCATCGGAGACATTTATGTTCAAATGCCTGTATCCTGTGTCCGCGTGAAGCGTCCATGTCTCGCAGCTGTAGAGTAGGATGTATACTACGAGGGACTTATGGAGCATGTACTTGGTGGGGGAAGCTGATGGAACTGTTTCTCCACAACCTGCTCAGTCTGGCAATCGCTGCGGTCGTCTTGGCAATTTTTATTCGAACCTCAGCTGTACTGGTACCATCCTTGGACATGGTTGCGCCCATGTACTTGAAGCTGGTCACTTCTTCTAGCTTCTCGCCGTTCATGGTGATGTCTGCACTGGTGTTAATCGTGCTTTACACCATGATCTTTGACTTCTCCGTGCTGACCTCAATCCCGTATGCTCCTGCGCTTTCATAGAGTCTGTTGGTGAGATTTTGAAGTTCACTGCTGGTGCCACCCATGAGGTCAATGTTATCAGCGAATCTCAAGTTGGAGATGGGTCTTCCATAAATGGAGATAGAGTGTGGTGGTCATGGAGAGTCTCCTGTATTATCTTCTAAAGGAAAAGGTTGAACAGGACGGGATAGAGCAGACATCGCGGACGGAGTCCCCCTGCTGTCCGTTGAGAAGTACTGCGCTGCTGGCGTTTCCGTAGAGTTCTTGAATGACTTTCACCATCTCTTCGTCCATGGTGAATCCTCTCATAACATACCATAGGCCATCATGCCACATGCGGTCGAAAGCATTCTTAAAGTCAACGAAGTTGTGATAGAACTCACGTTGGTGTTGCAGGTGTTTCTCAATGATGATTCTGCAGTGAAGATCTGTTCCACTGTGCTCCGTCCAGCTCTGAATCGAGCGTGCTCTTCGGCCAGCAAATCCTCGGCCTTATTTTTTAATAAGTTTAAGGATGATGCGTAGCATGACTTTGCTGGGATGATTGATGGAGCTTATGGTGTGGTAATTCTCGCACAGCTTAAGATTGTCCTTTTTCAGTAGGGGAATGACCAGTGACTGTGTCCAATACTTGGGCCACTTCTACTCCTCCCATATCTTTTGGCATAGTTCAGTCATTGCTGCAGTCGTTGCCTCTCCTCCGTGCTTAATCAACTCGGAAGGGACGTTGTCCACTCCCGGAGATTTTCCTGCCTTAAGACTACGCACTGCCTCCTCCACCTCTGCCTTAAGTATGGACGGACTTTCGGCGTCCGTTTCTGGTCTGTGATCGTTCTGAAGGAGACTGGAGTCTGGTTGAAGCGAATAGTTGTAGAGGTCACTGCAGTTAAAGTCCACCCCTTTAGGACTGCGGCACTTTCGGTAAGAAGATTCCCGTCAGCGTCTGATATAATACTGGCCTTGGGCTGACTGGTCCTTGTGAGGGTTCTTAAGGGTGATGTAGGCCTTCTTACTGCTGCCTGTGGTCATCTCTTTGTCGATGATGGTACATTGTTCCTCAATCAATTCCTTCTTGGCCTCTTTCATATTCTTACTTACCTGCATGTTCATTTTTTGGTTATGTACCCTAGAGTCCAGGCTTATGTACTTCTCATGCCTCAGCTCTCTTCTATTGTCACAGAGATCCATGATTTTGGTCGGCATCCGTGGCTTGTTCTTCCTTTTCTTTCTTCCAAAGCACTTCTTCGGCCGATGACAGTTGGATATCCTTGATGTTGTTGGTTACGGTGTCGATGTCATTGTCTAAGATATTCGGGGCTACAAACTTGCCACCTATCTGTGCTTGAAAAACCTCTGCTATCACTGGATATTTCAATTTCTCCAAGTCAAATCTAACGCGAGGGTTTTTCGTGATGCGCTTGCTCTTTAAATTCAGCTATAATTACAATGTATATAAACAAATATTTATCATTTTATGTCTATATAATATCTGTGGTATATAGTGAAACCTCAAAGTTACAAGTACTTTTGTCTATTACAACTACTGTACCCCTCGCTGAGAAAATATCCAAGAACATAATTTTCAATCAATTTTGAAAACAATAATTAAACAAAATATAAATGTCCTCAAGGGGTGGTCTCGCGGTCCTCGTCACGCGGACCGGGCTACCGAGCTCACGAAGCCTGCACGCTGGGATGATTCTTGCGGAGCGCGGGTGTATGGCGACTGTAGCCGGGACTCGCTTATGGTATGGGTGGTCTCTCGCGGACCAAGTCGGGCTTCCGAGCTCGCGCGGCTTGATCGCCGGCTGTCTCGCTAGGGACCCATGGGACCATTTGTCTCGACCGGAGGGCCTCGTCTCAGCGGTGGCTTCCGAAGGCCTGCTCTCGGCCGATAATCTATTGGTGGCTGCGATTTCCGTGTATCGGCAAGGGCGACAGTCCCGATGAGGGGGTAGAACCCGTTTGGGACGGTTCCGATGGAGACGAAACGACGTACCTAGTCTCCCGGGCAGTAGCATGAGCGTAGCGGGCCGGTGTTCGAGAGCAGGGACATCGGGCGCTTGTACAGCGCGAGCCAGGCCAGAGCCCTCTAAGCTTGGCGCGGTCTTTCAACCAAAGTCGGGCGGCGACCAGTCGAACGCACGAGGGAGCTCGCGCAGCGGTTGCGGAGAATCGGCCGTCTCTCGCATAGAGCAGCTCCCGCATTGGTGGGTGAGGCGGTCGGCCGGCGGAACGAGCGCGGCGGCCGCGGCCAGGCTCACGTGCGAACACACAGTCGCATCACGGGCGACTCGCAGGAGCGATATTACACATTTATGTTTTAAGTTTCATTCTATCCCATGCAGGTTTCCGAGAAACAGGTCCCGAAAAACACGGACTGAGGGACAAACGGCGGACGAATGGTCATCGCCAAAACAATATCACTCCGCCTACGGCAGGGAAATCAATGTTTAAAAAGACATGTAGACACTTGTAGTTAAGTATGTAATCTACTTTACCTTTCAAAATTAGGACCATGTCTAAAGGGGCGCAACTTCTGCCATAGCATAATATTTCCGTTATACCATGTAAATTTCCATAGTCGTCAGTAGCATTTCTGAACGACTGTCAATTGACATAACTGTATCATGCATAGTTGTATGTTGCTTTGTGCTCGGATAAAACTCACATCTTGTCATTGCGTTAATTTATTCAATGCATCAATGTTTGATTCCATTATGCACTGCGCCTGTTGCATACGTCTCTCTGCACAAAACAACATACACATACCCTGCATGCAATTTACGAACACGAATGTTGCATCTCTACGCATGAATGATACAATTAAGCCGAATTAAGCCGAATGTAAAAAAAACATTCGTCATCAGGCAAGATGTTAGTGTCACCAAGCATAAAATGTTGTTTACGTACAAATATAACACTCATAAAGTAGAATGTAATTTTTACCTAAATACCGTTCCAAATCAAAGCGTTACATTATGTTAACTTGTACAAGGTTTGCTATTGTAAATAGACGGTGTTCAAATGTATAATCTCTTGTAAAGGGGACGGTTTCTAGTTAAGTTTTTATGATACCAAGGATTTTCCTCTGCTCCTAAGTAATAAAGTATTTAATCCACAGTTATTCTCATTACTTGATAACTCAGAAATTTTGGCTGTCCAGGGATGACCAGAGACCTATATAATTAGTAAACAATTTACACATGGATTTTGTTTGGCTGATTCCAAAATGAACTGTACTCTTCTTATTACGTTGACCTTTAGGCCTACCGATGTGAGGCAACGTAGAGACAACATAGAGGTATTAATGCTTTACCGTGTTTACATGTAAGCCAAACACCCCAAAGGGCAGATAGTTCCCGTTCTTTTACTATTTTGTTTACTCGAGCGCACACGTGTACACGGGTTCATTAGAACTTATATTTACACAATTATATTGATTATGCCCCATCTATGCCGCCTTACGAGTAAGTTAGTTAATGTCATTATGAATTCGGTAAATCATGTAGGGCACAATATTTATAAAACAGAAGTGTGTGGTAAAAATGTATAGGCAAGCTATTTATGCTACGGTAATGCCACCTTTCGGCGATTAAACATTTATTGAACAAAGCAAAGCAAGGTGAAGTCTCTGAAATATGATATAATGAAGAAACATGGACTTAAATAAAACTGACAATTAGTCTTACAATAATAGTTGACCATTAGATATTGGAACATGATAAATTAACTTTAAAAAAGAAACATGTCGAAAAATTAATATTGCCTTCATTGAATACGAATGAACAGAACACTCATTTTAAAATTGTGTTGCTTCGTCCTAGGTTTTGTTGTTGCTTTTTTTCAAGCATAACAATCAAATTTAAAAACCATGAAATAAAACTATAGTGTATAACTCTCAGAATTCATTTACCCCTGTAAGGGAGGATATATGATACAGTTCACACACACACAGACACAAACACAAACGCCATGTTATGATACAAAACAAGAAAAATGTTTGGACTTTAGAAAATTGTAAACTTAAATCAAACGTTTGGGCTTCAGACAATTATAAACATTAATCAAACGACCATGGTATTAACTATTTTAAGCAAACAACACAATTTACAATAATACTATTCTATTGATCTACAAAAAGTTTTACAATTAACCAGTCAAGTAGTTCCTTTTCTTGATTTTTTTGTATTAAATTGGATTTCACATGCTACGCAAAGATAATTATTCAGCCCTCTTATTGAAAGTAATAGATTCTTTCTCTTGCATACAAATATATACTTTTTAATTTCTAGGATGAGAATATTAATAACAGTCATGTTAAAGGGACTTGTTCACATATTATGGCATGTTTTGAAGTTTGTCATTACATGATTTAAATTGATAAATATAAACATCAGAACTTAAGAGCTCCAATATACTTTTGTCCATTCAACGTTATAAAAAAGTGTATACCATTTTGAATGGTAAGTGGGT
The DNA here is from genome assembly GCA_007657795.1 of Dreissena rostriformis. NCBI lineage: Eukaryota > Metazoa > Mollusca > Bivalvia > Myida > Dreissenidae > Dreissena > Dreissena rostriformis. The sequence continues at coordinate 196,010 of VMBQ01000507.1, read as the reverse complement.
ATATCTGTATTACAGCTAAAACATGTATAAACAAGTTTGTTTTGATTATATCCAAATACTATGTTATTCAAGTAAAATGATATAAATGCACATTGTATATTTGGCTTTTTATAAATGGAAGTCATGATAATCTGATAAATGCTATCACAGTTCTGATTAAACCTTCATTAAATAGGAAGTTAATTTTAAAACCAATGAGATTTTCTAATACAGATTGTTTTATAAATTCTCCGGAAGTTCAAATATATCTCTTACCTATCTTATTCTCCTATCATACATACTTTTATTATATATATATACACTATTCATACCTATCTTAAAATTGTGGTTATAAAATAAAGGCATATTTAGATATCTTCACACGTACTGGCATTTTGTTTATTAATATACTCAATGTAACATGTAAGGACATCTATCCAACAACTACTGTTTCAAACTTATCATAATTTTTTCTATGTAATTTTTTCCTAAATTAAACATTTTTTTTTCAGATCAAACATAGAATATACTAGTTGGAAACATTTTCCATTACTTTCTACAATTTTCCTTAACTATATCATTTTCATAGTTTTTTTTGAAAGGCATATATATATCAGTTATGGCAACTCCTCCATCATCATATGATTTAAAAGCAATAGTTTGTTTAATTTTTTGCTGGTCCATCCCATACCAAATTCGATAACAGGCTATTTATTTGTTTTAAAACTTTTTCTCATGGACTTGGAAGAGCTATAAACAGGTGTGTAAAAAAGGGAAGTTATAGTGATTTTACAACAGTAATCTTTCCTAGGAGTGTTTAAGTTTTTCTTCTCCAAACATTTATGATATTGTGCAGCTTTTCACGTTTACTTGAGAAGTTTTTTTCTATCATTTTCTTTAAATCAACATCTAATAATATTACTTAAACTTTAAAGTGTGCCGTGCCCAGACTAGTTTATATTTAGTTTTTATTGATTGTATGCTTAACTTTTTGGACCCAATCCATATAGGATTTGTTTTGTCATAATTGATTTTTAATCCAGAACATAAGGCAAAGTTATTTGAAAGATCAAGGGTGGCATTGAGGGAAATATCGATGCCATCCAGTAAGAGAGATGTATCATCAGCAAAATGAGAAATTTTATATTCAATATTGTCTATCACTTTACCTCTAATTGCATTACAATGTCTTATTAACATTGCCAACATTTCAAGCACAAAGAATAAAGATATAGAAACTTATTGGATCTCCTTGTCGGCAGCTTCTTTCAATTGTAATAAATTCTGATAAAAACCCGTTGATTTGAATTTCCGTCAAGGTATTATGTAGGAAAAGTGAAATACATGTTTTCAATGTTGTACCAAAATTAAAATAATCTAATGTTTTTTTCTATAAAATCAAACAATACAGTAAAACACGTTACTTTTGTTTATTTTAATATCTTAAATACTAAACATGTTTCGGCCATAGCTGAATTATTTTATGAAATTATATCTATAGCATACAATCCGAAGGAACCAACATAAATTAATTCGAATGTTGAATGTGAAATAGTGGTATGTCCTTATATATATAGCATAAAATCCGATGGACCCCCACCTCTAAAAAAAAAAGAACTCGAAGGTTGAATTCGAAACTGTGATTTGTGCTTGGATATCTTTAGATATCTTTAAATATATTTTAAAATATGACTTTTAACTTGTTAGTGTTGAAGATAAAAGCTGCTGATATAACACCCAAAATATTTTTTATTAAAATCTAACTTCTAGAGTGTTAACAATCTTGTTTTTATTTTACCTAAAACCTAGTATGTTTTTTTACCTTACACATAAAATTTCAAACTCGACCGACATATCATTATAACAATTGTTCTGACAAAGTTTCATTAAGTTGACAAGTATTTTGAGTAAAATATGACTTCCAGACTGCAGACCAGTTTGTTTTTAACTTGACCTAATAACATAGTTTTGTTTTAATCTCACATGACCCATTTTGAAACTCGGCCGTGATCAATGTTCTGACATAATTTCATGAAACTATTAACAAATGTTTCACTATAACTTTATAAGGAAAACTGCCCGACCCCATAGTGGCCATTTTGTTCAACGGACCGAAACAAGCGTTATACTCGGCCCAGATATCATTGCAAACAAATGAAAATCCAAGTTTAATGAAGATTGGACTAAAAATGCGACTTCTAGAGTGTTTCACTATAGCCGTATAAGGAAACCTGCCCGCACATTGGCATTCATATTTTTCATCGGGCAGGAGAATTGTTCGAAATCAGTTGAGATATCGTCAAAATAAATTTATCACGAAGTTTAAGGAAAATTGGACTAAACATATTACTTCTAGAATGTTCACAAGCTTTTTTAAAATTTGACCTGGTTACTCAGTGTTTGGCCTCACGCGACCCAGTTTCAAACTCAGCCCAGATTTGGTCGGAACACATATTTTGTCAAGTTTCATGACAACGGGATTAAAAATTTGGCAAAGAAAGTGTTCACATGGTTTCACAATTGCCATATAAGGAAAACTGCGCCGCCCTCTGGCGACAATGTACTTCAACGGTCTGGTTCCATTTTCGAACTCGGTCGAGATATCATTAGAACAACTGTTCTGACAAAGTTAAATAACGATTTCACTAGCCATATGACTTCTTAAGTGTTATCAAGTTTTCCATTATATTCATATTATGAAAATACCCCACCTCCTGTTGGTCATGTTTTTCTACGAACCGGAACCATTTTGCACTCAGCCGAGATATTATAAGACCAACGGTTCTGATCAGGCTACATAAATATTGGACTGTACATGTTCCTTCTATAGTCTTTAAAGCTTTTTCTTTAATTTAACCTCGTTACTTACTTTTTGATATCACTTGACCCATTTTCGAACTCGGCTAAGATACCATTGGGACAAATGGTCAAACCAAGTTTAATGAAGATTGGAAATAAATGTGACCTTTAGTGTGTCCACATAGTAGATGTTGACGAAGCTGGGCGCTCAACGCACAACGAACGAAGCACGAATGACAAAAGGTGACCACAAAAGCACACCAAAAACAAACTGTAGCGCATGTGAACTTAACAAGAGGGCCATCATGGCCCTAGATTGCTCACATGAACCTGACTTGGACCATGTAATAACAAGGTTTTTCAAGCTTTGACCTGGTGACCTAGATTTTGACCGCACATGACCCAAATGTTAAACTTTGCCTGAATATTGCCCTAACAAACTTCCTCCTAAAGTATCAGCATTATTGAATCAAACATAATGGGCACTTGAGTGTTTACAAGTTTTTGTGTAAGATTTGGACCTCGTGACCAAGATTTTGTCCTTACATTACCAAACGTCAAACTTGGCCTATATATTGTCCAGACAAACATCCTGGTAAAGTTTCATCACTATTGAACCAAAACTCTGGCGTATGGAGTTTTTACGAGGTTTTAGTAAGATTTGACCTTGTGACCTATATTTTCACCCATTATGACCAAACATCAAACTTTGCATACAAAAATAAATATTATTACCAAGATTGATAAAATCTGAAACAAAATTGGGACCTCTAGAGTGTTTACAAGGATTTTGTATAATATAATGAAAATTTTGACAATCTAAGGGCAATAATTCTGAAATTATTATGCGATTTTGTTCATTATCAAACTTGACTGAGATCTAGTGGCCATATAGCTTCTCAGTAACTTTGATAAAGAATGCTTAAGAAATGTGAATGCTAGAGTGTTTACAAACCAAATGTGGACGGGCGGACGGACGACGGACAAAGACCGATCCTAAAACCTCACCTGAGCAATCAGGTGAGCTAAAAAGTGTTTTTTCACTGATCTGATGCATTTTCCAACTTGTCCAAGATATCAATACAACGAATGTCTTGACTAAGTTTCACGATTATTAGGCAAAAGAGGTGACTTCTAGAGTGTTCACAAGGTTTCTCTATAGTCATTTAAGGAAAACTGCCCCACCGTCCTGGCGGCCATGTTTTTGACCGATCGGGACCATTTTCGAACTCATCTGAGTTATAAATAAACCCAATGTTTTCAACAAGTTAGATGATGATTGGGCAAAAAATGTTACTTCTAGAGTGTTCACAAGCTTTTATAACTATAAAAATATAAGGAAAATGCGCCACCCCACCTGACAGCCATGTTTTTTCAACGGACCGGAACCATTTTCGAACACAACAGAGGAAACAAATGTTTTGACCAAATTTCATGAACATTGGGCAAACATTGTGAATTCTAGAATGTTCACATGTGTTCACTATACACATATAGAGTAAACTGCCCAGCCAAATGGCGGTCATTTTTTTCCTCGATCTGGACCATTTTCGAACTCATCCGAGATATCAATGAAACCAATGTTTTGACCAAGTTTCATGATGATTGGGCAAAAAATAGGACTTCTTGACTGTTCACAAGCCTTTTTTACTAAATAAATATAAGGAAAACTGCCACGTCTCCCTGGCAGCCATGTTTTTTTTAACGGACCGGAACCATTTTCGAACTTAGCTCACGTATCTAGGATAAATGTTCTGACCAAATTTCACGAAGATTGGACCAAAAATGTGACTTCTAGAGTGTTCACATGTTTTCACTATATACATATAGAGAACATTGCAACGCCCCCCTGGTGGCCATGTTTTTTCACCGATATGGACCATATTCGAACTCGTCTGAGATATTAATAAAATCAGTTTCATGATAATTAGGCAAACATTGTGACTTCTAGAGTGTTCACAAGGTTTCTCTATAGCCAAATAAGGAAAACTGCCCCGCCCACTAGCGGCCATGTTTTTCAACGGACCGAAACCACTTTTGAACTCAACCAACATATCATTAAGACAAACCTTTTTCACAAAGTTACATGAAGATTTGGCATGAAATGTGACTTCTACAGTGTTTACAATGTTTTTATGTTTTTGACCTAGTGACCTAGTTTTTGACCCAGCATGACCCAGTTTCGAACTCGATCGAGGCATCATTTGATCAAATCTTCTGACCAATCTTCTGATCTTTCATGAAGATCAGACAAGAAATGTGGCCTCTAGAGTGTTTACAAACCAATGTGGACGGACGGACGGACGACGGACAAAGACCGATCCCAAAAGCTCACCTGAGCAATTAGGGGAGCTAAAACAATTCTGCTGTAAAACCATCGGCACCTGGGCTTTTGTCATGCTTCATATTTTTGAAAGTAATTGATATTTCCTTAAGTGTTAGAAGGCCTTCTAATGGTTGAGATTGTGCATTGTTTAATTTAATTGTGTTTATGCCTTTAAGGTCATCATGTACATTGTAAGAGTCATTAAAAACAGACTTTGTATAGACTGTTTTGTAAAATTGGGCAGCTTCTTTTAAAATACTAAGATGATCAAATAGCCTTTGAACTTCATCGTTTTCAATGAAAGGGATGCTTTTACTAGATGTATATTGCCAATCTGGCTGTAACTCTGTTACTCTTGTATCTTCAATGCAATTGAGTAATTAAATAGTAATTAAATTGAATGCGTTTTTATTCCCTTTTATTATTGTTTAATTTGAGTTACAATGCTATGACGTTAATTTTTATTTACACTTAAATGTATTATGAATATTGCTGGGCCAAGTGTGAGGTTGAGCGCTCTATAACCAGGTTTAAACCCCCAATGCGTTGCATTGACCGTTCCAAGGCGGTGACCCCAGCTTTATTCTTATTTGTGTTTATGTTGTTTTGTATTGTGCTGTATTGTGCTGTTTTGTACTGTTTCGGCAATCGGTCACTTGCCATAAATAAAGGACCAACTAATTGTTTATAATAAGATTTCAATACTGCTCCAGCAGCTGGAGTTTCACTTCTTTATATTNCAATAAATGATCTCAATCTTAATGTTTTATTTATGTTCCATGTTCAATATCGATGATTAGATATGATTTAAACAATTTACATGGTTTATAAGATGCCCATATTTTTTCGATCTATTTAGGATTTTCAACAGATAATTCACACAAGAACACCATGCGTAAAGTGTAGGTACAAGATCACATATAGAAAACAATTAATAACAAAAACAAATGAATATAATTTATAACTGGCAATGTAACTTGGTCATTGTAAACAACACAGTTCGTGTTTCGACAGTTCAAATAGCGTGTTAGATGCCCCCTGAGTGGTTTTGATCACGTGATCCGTTATGGCTACAGCTGATCCGTTAATGCATGAATTCTGCGGCGAAAAAAGGTATCACAAATACATTTTGCCTGCGTTTAAAAATAAGACTATGTGCTGAATCAGTAAGCAAAGGTAGTATTTAATCAAACTGGTGTAAAAAAGTCTCAAAACATTTATTGATTTTCACCTGAACAACTTTATTACGATTCTGATCCGGTAATGGTAACTTGACTGTATCATTATTTGGTCCAAAAATAGTGCACACAGTAAATCTATGGTTATCTATTGTTAAATCGAGTATTTATAAATTACCCTTTGTATCTTTTTCTTGAATGTGCACTTTTACATTTAGATTTGCCAAACATTTATTAAAAAAATACATACACCTCCTGAATTAGAAGTGCCAACACCAAAATAGCATTCACCATCCCAATGTGAGTTTATCAATTTTTTTCCATTGAAGAAGTGAAATGGCAATCATGTAAACAATATATATGGGCATTTAGACCTTTTAGATATTTAAAAACATCAGCTCTTTTTGAAACATAATTTAGACCCCGACAGTTGTATGCTACAATCTTTAAATTATCCATTCTTAATACAAATGATTACATTTTCGTTAACATACCATAGACAACAAAAGCCATTATAAATTACCGCAGTCAATAAGACTTTAAGACCTTACATATTTTTGTGTTGTCTTTTACAACAGATATTGGTGAAACTGAAAAGCATGTAAAGTGCATGTTTATGTTCATGTTATAAATATCGTGGATGGACACATGTCGGGTAATAATCAAGTAAAACTCAACACATTGCCATGCCTTTGTTTTAAGTGCAAAAATCCAACCGCAAGCTATGACCATTCGAGGCCTAGTCTAACGAACATACTTAACTCAATATTCTGACTCAACTTTGAGTGTTTTTTCTTAAATTTTTTGAGAATTGTTTGACTAGTTTGCTAAATTTGGAGTTCATACAAGTATTTTAGATTTTCGATTCTCACTCAACCCTGGGTTTCAGGCAGAATATGTGCATATTCTTATAGCCGAGATTTAAGATTGTTTGTGACTGACATTCTCAATACTTAGCTTAGTGGAAACTCAAATCACATTTTATGAGTTGAGCTAAAATGAGAATGTGCATGATACTTGACCCGAAACGCTGGTAGTTGCAAGTGGTAAAAGCCTTTTTCATACCATCGCGCCTTTGAACAGCAATATTGTCGTGATGAACATTTTCTGTCATTAATGGACATAAACACATTGTACAACTACGCAATCCGGTTAGTGTCACATTCCCAGTCACCTGACGACCTTTGAGGTTGACACAAGACACTGAAAGCGACGTTTTAACATTTGGTTGTGGCATTATTACGCGTATATTTGCCAAGAAAAAGTAGCATAAACAATTGAGTGTTGTCTTAAGTTGTCGATTGTTTTTTTTTTTATATAAAATGTCGCAAGTCGTGTTGAGCGTTGATTGTAATTTGTCGACCTTAAAAGGTGTCAGGCAACATTCAAAGCAACGCACGAAACGACACGCGACATTTCAAACGACAAGCGACATTATATCGCGCAAATATCATGCAACTTTCGAACTTAACCCATGGAGTATGAAATACGATATTCAAAACAACGCGCGACATTTCAAACTACGCACGACATTCATTTTTGTTAAACAAATAGAAATTTACGCCATATTGCATTGATCAATGAACGTCGTAACAAGATGCGCGGAGTGTAGCAAAATATAAGCCCAAATGTATTTAGTAAAAAAAATGCATATTAAGAAAGGACAAGAACGTGTTAAAATCGAAATAATATATGTTCTGTCATAGTTTGTTGTCGAATAACCCATGGCAATGAATATAGATACTTCGTACACCTGATTTAATTCTTACACATCCATACTCCTGATTATGGGTTAATGGACAGCAAACTATAAAAGAAAAAAACATTATCTCTTAATTAACCGTCGATATGCAAATATGACTTGCGCTACTTTTGCTTTCTATCTCCCGTTATTTTTGGGTTCCAGCTAAATTCCCCGGCGGAGACCACTGGGATATCGACCCGAGTACTTTTTTGTGTCCGTGCAGACCCCGTTTGTTCGAGTTCGACGCCGGCAGCTGCAGCTGGGAAAACTACGGCCCGGTCGGGCGACATTGCTGCCCGCAAAATATATAGAATAGGAGAACACAGGTTATGGCACATATTCATCATACTTTTATTTCCAGACAGAGTTGCTGCTCCTTTCACAGGGTTCTGTGTGTTTGATTAACACATAATATATTAAGCTAATGTCATCTGTGTACATCTTCCGTACGGAGTTGTCTTTACTTTTTATCTATTAATCTCCAAACTGCTTACAATGATTTCCGATTTAGATGGCAATCAGGGTGGACCAGTTTTTGACCTGGTGACCCAGTTCGTAGACGCAAGTGACCCAGATTCAAACCTGACCTTAACATATTCAATATAAACATTCTAACCAAGATTTATGAACATTGAGTCATTAATGTGGCCTTTAGAATGGTAACAAGGTTTTTCTAAGATTTGATCTGTTGACCTAATTTTAATGCACGTAATCCATATTCAAAAACAGCCTAGGTATTGCCAAAATGAATACTCTGACCACGTGGCATCATGATTAAATCAAAATCTTGCCTTAAATATAAATATAGTGGTTACAAGGTTTTTCTAAAATGTGCCCAGGTGTGTTTCCCCTGATGACCTAGTTTTTGGATACACGTGACCCAGATTCGCATAGAAAATGTAAAAATAAACATTCTGAACAAGTTTAATCAAGACCGAATCATAACTTTTTTCTACAGTGATAACACGATATTTGAAAGATTTTACCTGGTTACAAAGTTTGTAAACACACGTGACAAAGATTCGACTAAGATTCGAAAGTTGGCTTGATTTTGTCAAGATAAACATTCGGACAAAGTTTCATAAAAATTCAGTCATAAATTTGGCCTCTAGAATAGAAGCAAGTTTGTTTCTCTAAGATTTTATACGATGAACTAGTTTTTGGACGCACGTGACCAAGATTCTATCTTGGTTTAGAAATTGTCAAGGTTAACATTATAAACAATTTGTTTTTTCAGGTTGAGTCATAAATATGGCCTATAGATGGTATTTTTCTAAGACTTGAACTGGTGGTCTAGCTTTTGGACGTAAGTGAACCAGATTCGAAATATGTATAAAAACAGTCTAACCAAGCTTCATTTAGATTTGAGTCATACATGTTGCCTCTTAGTGTTTCTAAGATTTTGCATTGTGTCCTATTTATTTGACGCTATGCACACATATTCATACTCGGCCTAGATATTGTCCAGATAAAGCTTCTGACCAAGTTTCATCAATATTGGATGACAAATGTTGCCACTAGAGTTGTTACGATCAAACCGTTGACGACGCACACCGGATACCGCACAAGGACACCGCGCGACGACGGACGCCGGACTTAGGGTGATGACAATAGCTCACCTTATGCACTTCGTGCTCAAGTGAGCTGATAAAAAAATGCATGCTCACAGTTTAAATGTACTAAAGTCATTATATTTTATTTCAGATTCTTCACAGAGGACTACAGCAAATACCATGAAAAGTGCATCGATTGTTATATCGACAGGATATTAAAATAAACAGAACAACATATATTGTTTTTCAATTTCTTCAACACGTAAACATTCACTGAAAGTTTGAAGACTTTAACGCACGAGTACCTTACATGATAAAATACAAATCGACAGCATACGTATAAGGTATGTATTAATAAAGCAAATTAAACCCATGAAAATATGCACTTAACTTAAATATAATAAATATATATTTCTTCAGATATTTCCTTAATATCGCCGCTGGGCTATTGCATTATGAGTGAATAATAAAATTCTGTCTGCATTTCGCATCGAACGACTTCGGTTAGTATTTTTCACGGTCGACGCGGTGATAATTTCGACAATACTTTATTAATGTCTCAACTTAGTACTCTACTTAAGTCTTATCAGAAAAGTAAATTCTTAATGCAAGTCACACATATTTAATGCTGCAAAATAAATATGCTTTATCTAGCAATTAAAATTTGTTCATTTTGAATTATCACACACACAATTATCGCCGTTCTTCGAATACCACATGAGTCCCTGTAATAACTTTATAGTGTAATGTAACCTCTGTGTTAGAAACCGGATGTGATCATTCGACATTGTTTAGACCGTACCTTGATAAATATTAACCACGCTACTTGAACAATAATAAAAGTTAATTAAAACGATTCAACCTTCTTGTTTGCTTATTCCAACATCAAATTTATTATAGTCCTATTTGTTAATGTCTAAGGAAACGAACAATCGTTTCATCCAGGAAAATAGAAATCATGTTCTAATAGTACTTTTACTGCTGAAAATTGTATACGCGGTTTATGAATTACAGCCTCAAACACCAGTCAACTAAACGAAGTTTTGCAGCTAGATATTTTCACCTATGGTTCTCCAGGATTTTCGCACACCATAACTATGCCTTCTGATTGGAGACCATATCCAGTATTTTCGCAGAAAATGTGTCAAGAAGCCGCCGGTAAAATGAATTCATTTTAACAAATCGCGCAAAAATTAACTAACATATTTTCCCAAAAGGATTTCAAGTGACCGAATGTAGGAATGACGAAGAGGTTCCGTAGACATTTGTTAATTTCACTAAAAGAATACAACTGGCAACAACTACTCAAATTTATGATAAATTTCCGTTTTGTTTCGTTCATGAACATAGTTATTGTACATGCGCATTCATAAACTCACAAAATTATAAAGGAATTGATTTTTTACATAGCTGCCAATTAATGCAGATTATCGTCTGAACTTACCAAAACGTCCAACTTTCATTTAGAGAAAAGAAATAAAAAAATGCGTTTGATGAAGAATTTGTGAAATTACAACACTACATTTTGTTATAGTTTCAGTAACAGAGTCATAACATTTTACCTCAGCGGTATGTGTATACCAAGTTCCTTAATACTATCTTTGTACTAATGTACATTTTGAGTTTAAATGTTAAGTTGTTTTCTATTTATTTTTTCTTTAAACAACGAACTGACCTTTGACCGTTGGTGACGGTGTGTATACTTACCCAATACAATTTAATTAAGTTTCATCGAAGTATATTCAGCACTTTTTTTACAAACCTCGAGAACAAATCGCAAGGACTGATGGAAAGACATGACGGATGGAAGATAAACCTATGAGTACTAATAATGGGAGATCAATCTTTCTCGAAAATGATTCATGAAAAATATCAAACCTTGTGTCCCTTGTAACGTGTTTGTAATCATAAACTACATACTTGCACATGTAATTTATCGACATCACTTAACTCTTAGATGGAAATATTGTTTCTGTAAATACATGTATACAATATATTTTCTATGAACGCGCTATAATCTGATGCATTTACTTATTTGCTATACCGTTTTCAGTGTTCAGGTTCGGGACTTACAAATCAGCAAAATAAGGAGCTGCTACTTAGATGTGTCTTTTCAAAAACGGTGGTTGCATACATGTACATGTTGTAAGTATAAACACTAATTATAACCCACATATTATTTTCAAATGCAAGTTTTTCATTACCCGGCCCTGGTTCAACTTATGTTTTCTATAATGTAAACCGTTTGGTCTCAAATGGTGGCTGTAGAGCCTCAGGACTTACTATTCGGCCACCTGTACGTAATGGAAGGAAATAGCATAGTCGCTGATGCTCGCACGACCCTGAACACAAAATTGAAAGCAAGAACAACATAACAATAACACAACAATACATTAGCTGCAAAACACCGGTGCCAATACCTTACAAGTATTCACTAGAGGGAGAGGGCGATTCAATTGGTGACAAAAGGGTCAGTGGATATGATCTGATCATGTCTAGGAGGACATATTAATCTAGTCGCTTATATTTATTAAAGATCATGTAATGATATAAATTAATTCAAGGTCTGTAGTTCCTGAGGTGATGATTAGCGAATATTGTCGAGGTATCACGAAGACATACATGGTGTTTTTCCTGTTCTTTTAAATGACGTATCAATTTCACGAAAATATGTCTCGGAAAGTGTAAGTAAACATGTTTGGTCGCTGTAGGATTATATAACATATTGAACATTAAGACATTTTAAAATGCTTTCCTTCTATCGCTTTGCACGTAATTTACCCTGTGTTGTAATTTTTTTCGCACGCATTTCAGTATGTAATGCAGTAAGTTAAGTGGAAGGTTGTCCAAATGAGGAGCTTTGAGAACACGATAACATGCACCCACTTATCTCTCCCATTTACCACTAATTCAATAACGACCACATATACTCCAAGTCATAAAACACTCCGTATTTACTTACGAATTTAAATAAGCGGCTTTTGAATAAAGTCTCGAGGATGTGACAGGTGAAAAATTCTGCATTGTCTCGATTCGATTTTGCTAAATGATATTACTTTCATTTATTCGAATACTTATATCAGAATAGTTTTCCATCAAACATGCACGTTTTTGTTGCATGCTCGCGCGTTATGACTACAGAAAGGGAAACATGTATTTTGTTAATGTCATTTTTTCTGTTAAAGTGATATGAGACGCATCTAACAGTATATAGGTGTCTATCGCAACCTTTGTTTATTTTTGGTGTTTTCACTTCATATACACTTATATTTGTTAATGCAGGCTCAACATACTAAAACAATATCCCGGAAAGAGAAAAAAATGCATTTAAATATCAACCGTACTTTCGTTTTGACGTATTTTTCAGACTGTCTGGAGTGTTCAGACACCATGGACAGACATTTGGTCAACACTCATATTTAGGTCAAAGTCCGTGCACCGCACTGTGGCGGCACCACACTGTGGCGAACGCTTTTTCTATATTTGCGTGCTCAAATGAATGTGAAAATGAGTGTAAAAAAGTGTGAAGACCAGAGTTTGAGTGTTGGAATAGTGTTCACAGGCTGTCCACAGACTGTCTGCAGGGTTCAGACACCGTGGACAGACGTTTTGTCAACACTCATATTTAGGTCAAAGTCCGTGCACCGCAATGTGGCGGCACCTTACTGTGGCGAACCCTTTTTCTACATTTGCGTGCTCAAATGAATGTAAAAATGAGTGTGAACAAATGTGCAGAACAGAGTTTGAGTGTTGGAATAGTGTTCACAGGCTGTCCACAGACTGTCTGGAGTGTTCAGTCACCGTGGAAAGACGTTTGGTCAACACTCATATTAAGGTCAAAGTCCGTGCACCGCACTGTGGCGGCATCGCACTGTGGCGAACGCTTTTTCTATTTTTGCGTGCTCAAATGAATGTGAAAATGAGTGTGAAAAAGTGTGCAGGCCAAAGTTTTAGTGTTGGAATAGTGTTCACAGGCTGTCCACAGACTGTGTGGAGTGTTCAGACATCGTGGACAGACGTTTGGTCAACACTCATATTTAGGTAAAAATCCTTGCACCGCACTGTGGCGAACGCTTTTTCTATATTTGCGTGCTCAAATGAAAGTAAAAATGATTGTTTAAAAAAGTGTGCAGACCAGAGTTTGAGTGCTGGAATAGTGTTCACAGGCTGTCCACAGACTGTCTGGAGTATTCAGACACCGTGGACAGACGTTTGGTTAAAACTCATATTTAGGTCAAAGTCCGTGCGCCGCACTGTGTCGGCACCGCACTGTGGCAAACGCTTTTTCTATATTTGCGTGCTCAAATGAATGTGAATATGAGTGTGAAAAAAGTGTGCAGACCAGAGTTTGAGTGTTTGAATAGTGTTCACAGGCTGTCCACAGACTGTCTGGAGTGTTGAGACACCGTGGACAGACGTTTGGTCAACACTCATATTTAGGTCAAATTCCGTGCACCGTACTTTGGCGAACGCTTTTTCTATATTTGTGTGCTCAAATGAATGTAAAAATGCGTGTGAAAAAAAGTGTGCAGACCAGAGTTTGTGTGCTGGAATAGTGTTCACAGGCTGTCCCAAGACTGTCAAGAGAATTCAGACACCGTGGACAGACGTTTAGTCAACACTCATATTTAGGTCAAAGTCCGTGCACCGCACTGAGGCGGCACCGCACTGTGGCCAACGTTTTTTCTATATTTGCGTGCTCAAATAAATGTGAAAATGAGTGTGTAAAATGTGTGCAGACCAGTGTTTGAGTGTTAGAATAGTGTTCACAGGCTGTTCACAGACTGTCTGGAGTGTTCAGGCACCATGAACAGACGTTTGGTCAACACTCATATCTAGGTCAAAGTCCGTGCACCGCACTGTGGCGGCACCGTACTGTGGCGAACGCTTTTTCTATATGTGCGTGCTCAAATGAATGTGAAAATGAGTGTAAAAAAGTGTGAAGACCAGAGTTTGAGTGTTGGAATAGTGTTCACAGGTTGTCCACAGACTGTCTGCAGGGTTCAGACACCGTGGACAGACGTTTGGTCAACACTCATATTTAGGTCAAAGTCCGTGCACCGCACTGTGGCGGCACCACACTGTGGCGAACCCTTTTTCTATATGTGCGTGCTCAAATGAATGTAAAAATGAGTGTGAAAAAATGTGCAGACCAGAGTTTGAGTGTTGGAATAGTGTTCACAGACAGTCCACAGACTGTCTGGAGTGTCCAGATACCGTGGACAGACGTTTGGTCAACACTCATATTTAGGTCAAAGTCCGTGCACCGTACTTTGGAGAACGCTTTTTCTATATTTGTGTGCTCGAATGAATGTAAAAATGCGTGTGAAAAAAGTTTGCAGACCAGAGTTTGAGTGCTGGAATAGTGTTCACAGGCTGTCCCAAGACTGTCAAGAGTATTCAGACACCGTGGACAGACGTTTGGTCAACACTCATATTAAGGTCAAAGTCCGTGCACCGCACTGTGGCGGCACCGCACCGTGGCAAACGCTTTGTCTATAATTGCATGCTCAAATGAATGTGAACATGAGTGTGAAAAAAGTGTGCAGACCAGAGTTTGAGTGTTGGAATAGTGTTCACAGGCTGTCCACAGACTGTCTGGAGTGTTCAGACACCGTGGACAGACGTTTGGTCAACACTCATATTTAGGTCAAAGTCCGTGCACCGCACTGTGGCAAACGCTTTTTCTATATTTGCGTTCTCAAATAAATGTAGAAATGAGTGTGAAAAAAATGTGCAGACCAGAGTTTGAGTGCTGGAATAATGGACAGACGTTTGGTCAACACTCATATTTAGGTCAAAGTCCGTGCACCGCACTGTGGCGTTACCGCACTGTGGCAAACGCTTTTTCTATATTTGCGTGCTCAAATGAATGTACACATGAGTGTGAAAAAAGTGTGTAGACCAGAGTTTGAGTGTTGGAATAGTGTTCACAGGCTGTCCACAGACTGTCTCAAGTGTTCAGACACTGTGGACAGACGTTAGGGTTAGAGTTAGGGTAGGCCAAATGGCGTGAATGACCATTTGGGCATGACCAAAATTGTTTGATTGGTCAATTTAGTCACATGTAATTTGAATAAATTGGCGCCAAAATAAATTCGCGCCAAAATTGAACAAAGGAATTTATTTGTAGTAACAAAGACTACCCATGCTAACTCTATTTTAAATATGTGGTTACCTCAGCGTTTATAATATAGATAATATATAATATATAATAATGGTCTGATGTTTCGTAAAGATCTAAATGAGTTAATTTATTTGTCTGACCGTTGGCCATTAATAGCAGCATAAGTTGAATACACTTGAGCTACTATTAATGTTCACCTCCACAGGACGATAACCCCGTCAGACTGGTGGAGGAAAAGTTTGATTGGAAAATAATTGTTACAAATTATTTTAGATGAGTTAGAATTACCGAGAATCACATTGTAAAATCACACTATATCACAGAGTTGCTTTCTATATACATGCCCACAGTCCTTTTTCTGCCTAAAGGGCTATTACAGTTACGCTTGTAAAACACTAATTGAAAATGATTGTTACAATATATCAAATAATGAAACAAATCACTTATAATCACATCTAAAAATCACATTATCACAGAGTTGCTTACTATGTACAAGCCCACAGTCCTTTTCCTGCCTAAACGGGCTATCAAAGATATGCTTTTAGGTACCACTGAGTTTATACTTAATTCTCCTGTTCATCTTCATCCTCTACTTCCGCGTTCATTTATTCCTGGACATATTGATTTACCCGTTTTTGCTGTAATTCTATACTCTCTCTTCTCTTTGAGGCTTTCCTTTCATTCTTTAATCTTTGCACCATATATGTCTCAAAACCCTTTTCTGTCGGACAGAAGTTACTGGTCCAAACGCGGTGTTCTATTCCCTCACTTATTATCCTATCTATCACTGTTTGTGACATTCGCTCATTGGTTGCGTACAATTGGGCTGCCGTGTACTTAACGAATGCTCTTTGGACCAAATTTAAAAGATCCTGGGTTGCCTGACTATCTTCCTTGTAGTACGGTTCTATCCGTTGTGCAATATCATCAGGCAAGTCCTCCAAGTGAAGAAGACAAATTTGTGATGTTTCTTCTGGTCTCACTCTTTTCCGAGCAGAAGGTTGAAACGTGTGTGCTTTTTTGACAGGAGACCTCATAATTGCTTCCGCTGTCAGCAGGAAGTCATTGTTTGACAAGGAATAGTCTTTCGGTGTTGAAACACTTGTCAAAGCGGCATTGAAAGCCACCAAGATCTGCTGACAGTCGCAAGGACGTTTCTGATTCTCTTTCAATTCTTGGATGGTATTCTTCATCTGCTGCAAGTCTGCCTCTAGAGTAGTCACTCTTTGTTGCAACTTCTTCCTCTCTTGTCTTTCAGCTCGAAGTTGGTTTATTACCTTTCCTACCTCATAACCTATTATCTTCGAACAATTCTCAATCACACTGGCCTCAAAATCGTGGTCTTATGCAAGACTCATTTCTGGAAGAGATAGACAGTATGGTGGCTAAAGTTAATCCTGGACGACACTTAACGCATAATTATAAAAAAATATAACAAAATAGCATCAGATACATTTAGCCCTTAAGTAATATTGTTTGTTGGTTCGCACTTTTGTGTTTGAAAAACCTCTTCGCATAGTTCAAGGCACTTTTGTGTTTGAAAAATCTTTATCATATATGATTTTTTTATTTGTATTTTTTTTTATTTTGTATCTATATATGTGAAAATCTATATCCTGTCATGTCGCTGACCACGAATGCGTTTAAATTTTTGAAAAAAATTAAGAAATAAAAAAGTTATAATCACTATTGCATTATCACTATTGCATTAAGCCCCCTTTTTACAGAGCCGCGTTATTTTAAAATGAAAAGTAACGGCGGTCACCTTAAAGTATATGCAAATTAAACAATAAGATAATGAAATGTATAGGAAACAATGTCGCTGACTCTGAATCAGTGGCTCTTTTTTTTCCATATCTTGACCCGTTAAGGAAATATAGATTGTATTCGATAAAATTACATAAAAACAACAACAACAATTTATATAAGAACTAAAAAGTACTAGCAGACACCTAAAATTGCATGGAAATAAAACAATTAGATAGTCCAATCTATGTGATTTGGGGTCGCTGAATGCGAATATGCTGCTATTTTTGCTATATCTTGACCCTTTAAATAATTATTGATATTTGTTACGAAATCTGCCATGCGAATTGATTATATAATTCATGAAAGCATAAAGCATTTAATTTATTAATGCTGGAATTGAAAACAGTTTCTCAAATGATAACTCTACACATGATTGAAATGATGGAAAGAGCAATTTCTTTTCTTCTTACAAGCGAGTTATGCCAAAACTAAGCGATCTTTATAATATTATGTTCATCTTTTAATATATAAATACAATGACAATGTTAATTGATATATAAAACTTACCTTCTCTCCTGTTTTTTTTTATCCATTTTATCCATTACACAATAAGTAACTGTATGTAACACAAAGAAAACGCAAACGAATATTCCAACGTCTTTCTTTGTTCGCGTCAAAAGCGGGTCTGACGTTTTACGTAGCACGGGGCGTCAGCACGGATTCTCGTGGCAAAAGCTCGCCAAAATGTTTTCTTTGTTTAGCTAACGGTTGAAGGGAGACAAATGTTTCAAGTTTACAATAACACAATGAACTCCCTTGCTACCTTTACATCGTTTCTTTCGTCATTACCCCATGGTACAGTGCACACAGGCTGAATGCACAGGCTTTCTTTTTTTTATAATTTTGCGTAAAGTGTCGTCCCTGATTAGCCTTTTCAGTGAGCAGAGGCTGACTGTACAGGCTATTTTTTAAAATTTATTTTTAATAAAACATGAGTGTAATAATAACATAATAATAATTTTGCGTAAGTGTCGTCCAGGATTAGCCTGTGCAGTTTGCACAGGCTATTTTTTTAAACTATGTTTTATATGCCGTCATCAAGGTGAGCACGTATCAGTTTGATTTTTTGGGATATCTTTATCCGTTCAAAAGTTATGGAGCTGCAAAGTCATAATTGTATAGAAAGTGTCGTCCCTGATTAGATCTGTTTTATTTCATTTTGTAATTAAAACATACTTTTGTATATGCATTTATGACGCTGAGCAAGAATCCGTTTTTGTTTTTTTTAGATATCTCGAGCCGTTCAAAATTTATGGAGCTGCAAAGTCATAATTGTACATAAAAGTGTCGTCCCTGATTAGATCTGTTTTATTTCCTTTTGTCATTAAAACATACTGGTGTATATGCATTTATGACGCTGAGGAAGAATCCGTTTGATTTTTTTTTAGATATCTTGAGCCGTTCAAAAGTTATGGAGCTGCAAAGTCATAATTTTATAGAAAGTGTCGTCCCTGATTAGGTCTGTTTTATTTCCTTTTGTCATTAAAACATACTTGTGTATATGCATTTATAACGCTGAGCAAGAATCCGTTTAATTTTTTTAGATATCTTGAGCCGTTCAAAAGTTATGGAGCTGCAAAGTCATAATTTAATAGAAAGTGTCGTCCCTGATTAGGTCTGTTTTATTTCATTTTGTAATTAAAACATACTTTTGTATATGCATTTATGACGCTGAGCAAGAATCCGTTTGATTTTTTTTTAGATATCTTGAGCCGTTCAAAAGTTATGGGGCTGCAAAGTAATAAGTTTATAGAAAGTGTCGTCCCTGATTAGATCTGTTTTATTTCATTTTGTAATTAAAACATACGTTTATATATGCATTTATGACGCTGAGCAAGAAACTGTTTGATTTTTTTTTAGATATCTTGAGCCGTTCAAAAGTTATGGAGCTGCAAAGTCATAATTTTATAGAAAGCGTCGTCCCTGATTAGATCTGTTTTATTTCATAACTTTTGAATGGCAGCTTTGTTTTTAAAACGGAATTCAGTTTCGTGCTCAGCGAGAAAAACTTATGAAATGGCTATTTTATTGTTACATTTTGAGAAAAAGGGTTAGGGTAAGAGCCAAATGCCGTGAATGCCCATTTGGGCATGCCCAAAATTGTTTGATTGGTCAATTTAGTCACATGTTATTTGAATAAAGAAAACTTATAAATACCTTTTTTATATTATTTTTATATTATTTTTATATGCATAAAGAATGAAAGATATAAATTAAATAGTAGTGGTGACCTGCTGCTGCAACTGATGTAATGATGATGACGATGATGATGATGATGATGATGATGATGAAAATGATGCTTGTGGAACGGATCAGAAATGTTTAAACAATAATGATATATAGATCAAGTGGAAATATAATGACAGATATAACTTTAATAGAAGTGGTGACGCTGCTGCTGCAGCTGATGTAATGCTAATGACGACGACGATGATGATAATAATGATGATGATGATGATGAAAATGATACTTGTGGAACGGATGAGAAATGTTAAAACAAGAATAATATATAGATAAAGTGGAAAATGTGCATGAAAGTAACTATTAAAAGAAGTATGTTTTTATATATGTATCAAACAGGGTTAACTTAGGTTAGCTGTGTTACTAAAAATAGATTCCTTTGTTAAATTTTGGCGCGAAAGTATAAGAACATGTGGTAACCCTGAATGTTAACCCACCTGTATTAAATGGACAACCCTTAACCGAAACCCATTACCCACCATAACCCTGTGATCCTGTTTGAAACCGAGTTAACCTTCTTTACCCAGTAAACCCGAACCATAACCCACTTGATGTCCGTAATTTTAGTGGGTTAACTTAGGTTAACCCACTTAACCCAGAGATAGCCCACTTCATGGCCGACAATTTGGTGACTTAACCCGAAAAACCAAAAGTGAAGAGACCTTAACCGAAACCCATAACCCACCATTACCCTCCGAAAAAAAGTTTACCCTTTTGAAGATAACTTAACCCTGAGGTCAATTTTGATGCTCTTAGGTCGGGGTAATTCGTAAAAGGTTAACCCAGTCAACCCGAACCCGAAACCGAGTTAACCTACTTTACCCAGTTAACCCGAACCATAACCCACTTGATGTCCGTCATTTTAGTGGGTTAACCTAGGTAAACCCACTTAACCCAGAGATAGCCCACTTCATGGCCGACATTTTGGTGACTTAACCCAGGTAAAACCCGGTGTCAAAGTAGAAAAACCCTTAGAAAAACCCAAAGTGAAGAGACCCTAACCCAGGCACTTAACCTAGCTTAACCCTCCGAAAAAAAGTTAACCCTTTTGAAGATAACTTTAACCCTGAGGTCAATTTTGATGCTCTTAGGTCGGAGTTATTCGTAAAAGGTTAACCCAGCTAACCCGAACCCGAAACCGAGTTAACCTACTTTACCCAGTTAAACCGAACCACGGGACGTGCGTGCTGGTCGAGGCAAAACATTTTGTCTTCTGTATTTTAACTTTATATGTATTTATTATTTAGTTAACAACTGAAATAAAGTATGTATATGTTAACAAGTTTTATTGTCTAATCGGTTTCCTCGTGCCAAAAGCCCGCGAAATGAAACCTTCACTTCTTTATATTAGATTCATAACCCCCTGATCCAGCAAGCAGCATGGATGCACCAAAAGCTATTGTGTTGGTATCTCAATCCGACTTCGCGCGGGTAGATGACATGGTGTCTGGGTGGAATGGTGGTATGGATGTGGCAACGTTGCGTGTGTATGGATTATTTGGGTTTGGATTCTTTGATGATAATGAAGCCAATGAAGTTGTCCAGTTTCTGCTGGACAACTTTATTGACTTTGGGATCTTCAAAGATGATACTCCGTTTGTGGCCATCCACCCTCCCCCAGCTTGAACGTCATCCCCCACGCGATCGGATGGTGATGGGGCTGAAGGTCCAGCCAACCTATAGTGAGTAAGCCTGC
Organism: Dreissena rostriformis; assembly: GCA_007657795.1. Taxonomy (NCBI): domain Eukaryota; kingdom Metazoa; phylum Mollusca; class Bivalvia; order Myida; family Dreissenidae; genus Dreissena; species Dreissena rostriformis. The sequence continues at coordinate 174,558 of VMBQ01000507.1, read as the reverse complement.
ATTTTGCTTGTTTGTTGTTTTTTTTTCTTTTTTGTTGTAATTAGCTCTTTGACTTGTTGAGCTTTTGATTCCCCCTAATTTGGACCGGTAATCAACTGGTCCTGGTCCCTTGCTTGTCTACCGACCTCATCGTGGTGCAAGGGTGAACATCTATTGATAGTTATATCTTAAGATGGCCAACAGGTAGATCCCAGATAACTAGAAACACAGAGTCAAGAAAAAGTAACTCTATAAAACAAGAGTCTTTATATTGTCATTTCCTGATAGATTTAGTTTAGGGTTACGTCAGCCTGTGCGCTCTGCACTGACTAATCCTGGACGACACTTTACGCATAATTATAAAAAATATAACAAAATAGCATCGAATACATTAAGCCCTTAAGTAATATTGTTTGTTGGTTCGCACTTTTGTGTTTGAAAAACCTGTTTGCATAGCTCAATGCACTGTTGCGTTTGAAAAATCTTTATCATATTTTTTTTTTTTTTTTTTATTTTTTTTAATGTTGTATCTTTATATATGAAAATCTATATGCTGTCATGTGGCTGACCACGAATGCGTTTAAATTTTTGAAAAAAGTTTAGAAATAAAAAAGTTAAAATCACTATTGCAGTATCACTATTGCATTAAGCCCCCTTTTCACAGAGCCGCGTTATTTTAAAATGAAAAGAAACGGCGGTAACCTTAAAGTACATGCAAATTAAACAATAAGATAATGAAATCTATAGGATTTAATGTCGCTGACTCTGAATCAGTGGCTCTTTTTTTTCCATATCTTGACCCGTTCAAGAAATATAGATTGTATTCGATGAAATTACATAAAAAAACAACACAAATTTATATAAAAACTAAAAAGAATTAACGGACACCTAAAATTGCATGGAAATAAAAAATAAGATAGTCCAATCTATGTGATGTGGGGTCGCTGAATGCGAATATGCTGATATTTTTGCTATATCTTGACCCCTTAAATAATTATTGATATTTGTTACGAAATCTGCAATGCGAATTAATAATATAATTCATGAACGCATTAAGCATTTAATATATTTATGCTGGAATTGAAAACAGTTTTTCTAAAACATACTTTTGTATATGCATTTATGACGCTGAGCAAGAATCCGTTTGATTTATTTAGATATCTTGAGCCGTTCAAAAGTTATGGAGCTGCAAAGTCAGAATTTTATAGAAAATGTCGTCCCTGATTATATCTGTAGGGTTAGCACCGAAAACGTCAAAGTGCAAACACCAACCGACCGGCGCAGAACGGCTCCGAGACCGTCTTGTGTAGGGGAACACCTCTTTCAGCTGTCTAAAACCGAGAGAAAGTCGGTATGCCCTGGGGATATACGCAGCGATTTTTTGTTTCCATAAAATGACTAAGTCCATTTTTTTTTCACCCATATATATAGGAATGCTTTCCTCTCCAGCGGTACCATTCTAAACGGTTTTTAGCCGTTTATCGGTTCTCTCGCGGTGATTTTCAGGCCTTCGGTTCGTTTCCAGTCGAGACGGCAACGAACCGCGAGAATTGCGGACTTAGTTGTTTTCAGCGAACATTTCGAGCGAAAATTTCTAAGTATAAAAAGCATCCAGCCTGCGCAGCGGGACCGTCGTCCGAGAGAGACAGAGAGAGAGAGACCTCGCCTCAGCGTTCCGTACTAACTATCGAGCTGCGAAAATTTCCAAGTCCAAAATGCCACCAGCTCGAGCAGCGGCTCCGTCAAGACTTCACTATGAGAATTTCAAAGTATAAAAAGCACCCAGCCTGCGCAGCGGGACCGTCGTCCGAGAGAGACCTCGAGCCGCTAGCTACCTGTCTTCCGCTTACTACTACCGAGAAAATTGACAAGTACAAAATGACACCAGCCCGAGCAACGGCTCCATCAAGACATTTCGATTGAAAATTTCTAAGTATAAAAAGCACCCAGCCTGTGCAGCGGGACCGTCGTCCGAGAGAGACCTCGAGCCGCTAGCTACCCGTCCGCTAACTACTACCGAGAAAATTGACAAGTACAAAATGACACCAGCCCGAGCAACGGCTCCGTCAAGACATTTCGATTGAAAATTTCTAAGTATAAAAAGCACCCAACCTGCGTAGCGCGACCGTCGTCCGAGAGATAGAAAGAGACCCCGCCGCAGCGTTCCGTACTAACTACTATCGAGCTGCGAAAATTTACAAGTCCAAAATGCCACCAGCTCGAGCAACGGCTCAGTCAAGACATTTTGATTGAAAATTTCTAAGTATAAAAAGCACCCAACCTGCGTAGCGGGACCGTCGTCCGAGAGAAAGACCTCGTCTCAGCGTTCCGAATAAACTACTATCGAGCTGCGAAAATTTACAAGTCCGAAATGCCACCAGCTCGAGAAGCGGCTCCGTCGACACGTTCACCAGTTCGAGTTGCTCCCCTTTGACCGTAGAAAACAATAGTCTGCGAAATTGTAAAGTATAAAAACCACCCAACCTGCGTAGCGGGACCGTCACAGCCGAGATTAGCTACTCAAGCAGCTTTCCGTCCGCCGTCAGCTAACTACTAGTACTCAATACTGAAATTATTTCAAAGTATGAAAGTCGACCAGCACGCGCAGCGGCGCTGTCGCTCGTGAAACAAATTAAAAACAGCTTCCCCGTAAACGCAGCAAAGCGGACTTTAACTTTTTAATGAACACACCACTGGCTGTAGCGACCCAGCCGACTCAGTGAGACTTGCGAGCCATCATCGACTAGTAGGAAATTCGCCCGTCTGAGTGCGGACAAATCTCCTAGTCGAAGAGCTAAGTCTCAAAGGATCGCATTGTGGTAGCTGCTCTGCCTACGTACGACACCCCGACCGAGAGCAAGGTCGTCTGCGGATGATTTCACACCGCTGCTTTCGCATGGGATAGATCTCGCTTAGGGCCCGCGGCGCGTAGTCGAGCGGCCGCAGATCGGTCCTCTGCTGTGGCTGTACCAACCCGTATGAATACGGGCGTATCTTTGCCTCCCGGAGGCGGCGGTGCACAAGGTATCGTCGTGCCCATGTGCTTGGCGGGATTCTGACTTAAAGGCGTTAAGCCATAATCCCCCAGATGGTAGCGTTGCACCATTGCCCTATCGGGCAGGCACCTGAACCAAATGTCTGAACCTGCGGTTCCTCTCGTACTGAGCAGGATTACCATTGCGACGACTGTGTGTCAACAGTAGGGTAACACTAACCTGTCTCACGACGGTCTAAACCCAGCTCACGTTCCCTGTTAGTGGGTGAACAATCCAACGCTTTGCGAATTCTGCTTCGCAATGATAGGAAGAGCCGACATCGAAGGTTCAAAAAGCAACGTCGCTATGAACGCTTGGCTGCCACAAGCCAGTTATCCCTGTGGTAACTTTTCTGACACCTCTTGCTTGAAACTCTCAACTGGTCAAAAGGATCGATAGGCCGCGCTTTCACGGTCCGTATTCGTACTGAAAATCAAGCTCAAGTGGGATTTTGCCCTTTTGCTCTACGCGAGGTTTCCGTCCTCGCTGAGCCCACATTAGGACACCTGTGTTACCATTTGACAGATGTACCGCCCCAGTCAAACTCCCCGCCTGACAGTGTCGTCGGATCGGGTCTCCTGCCGCCACCAGGGCGACGAGCTTCGCTCCAGAACCTAGGCGCTTGCGCGCCGGTCCCCGTCTCAACGAGATAAGTAAAGGAACGACGAGAGTAGTGGTATTTCACGCTCGCCTCGCGGCTCCCACCTATGCTACGCCTCTCGTGTCCCTTCACACAACCAAACTAGAGTCAAGCTTTTGGATATTCTATCGAGATTAGAACGCTTTTAAAAGGGGTTCAGCAATTGTTATGCGTTATTTTGCCATTTACAGGCCATTTACAGGCGACTTTTCACACAAGAAGAACTATATCGCAGGCCACGCACTTGGGAAAAAGCCTGGTAAATGGCCCAAATACGGGCCACAGCGTAGTTCCATTCCCTACGGCGCGGATTAATGAAAACGTAGGGAAGCAGTAGGGTAGCCGTAGGGTAGCCGTAGGGTAGCCTTAGGGTAGCTAGCCATAGGGTAGCCGTAGGGTAGCTGTAGAGTAGCCATAGGGTAGCTAGCCGTAGGGAAGCTAGCCGTAGAGTAGCTAGACGTAGGGTAGCCGTAGGTAAGCCGTATGGTAGCCGTAGGGTAGCCGTAGGGTAGCTAGCCGTAGGGTAGCTTGCCGTAGGGTAGCCGTTATGTAGCCGTAGGGTAGCCTTAAGGAAGCCGTAGGGTTGCCGTAGGGTAGCCGTAGTGTAGCCGCAGCGTAGCTTGCCGTAGGGTAGCTAGCCGTAGGGTAGCTTGCCGTAGGGTAGCCGTAGGGTACCTCGCCGTAGGATAGCTTGCCGTAGGGTAGCTTGCCGTAGGGTAGCCGTAGGGTAGCTAGCCGTAGGGTAGCCGCATGGTAGCTGGCCGTAGAGAAGCTAGCCGCAGGTAGCCGTAGAGTAGACGTAGGGTAGCCGTAAGGAAGCCGTAGGGTAGCTTATCGTAGGGTATCCGTTGGATTGCTAGCCGTAGGGTAGCCGTAAGGNAACATACAACTAACATACAAATCGATGGTTGACGTTTTTGTTCCAGTCACGACCAAGGTTGTTAACGTACTGCTGAAAATGGAAACAACAAGGAACGCATTTAGCAGAACAATACGAGCGTTCTCTTGCAGTCGGCAATTAGATCGTTAACGTTGGATGGCCTTTTAAAACGTACGCTATTTATTATTCTATTTGTGAAACAGCGCTTCTTTGACTCGTCGCCTTATACACTCGTTGTTTTACACTGAGTTTTCTTTTATATTTAAAGACTTCAAGTTATCAAAATTGTGATCATTTTTTTTCAAGTTATTATTGAACGGCTCAAATTGTCGTTGTGATAAATGTGTTCATAATTATCAGAGCAAGGAATTGACACGAATGATATTGAGCTTACTGGAGTTAATACTTATTTAGTGTATGTTTGATGGAGATTATAACTGTAAAACGATATTCACTAAAAGGTAATATTTTCAGATTGTGAAATTTTGAGACTTTTTTTAGTCTAACTTACCACAGCGTGCTCAAGGCAATGCTAGCCGCAGTTTTCACCCAATATAAATGTAACCTGGTCAGTATGATGATCTGCGCGATAACTAGGCCAAAGTCAAATTCGACCATAAAACAGGCGGAAAGTGTCTGTCTCCGCAATAATTTTGCTATATTTTGATTGATTTTGAAATAACTTCAGAACGTAGTTGTCCTATCGCTTAGGGTCGACTGACCCATTTTCAACTGCTGTTCACATGGAACCCTTCTCCACTTCAGTCTTCAAAGTTCTCGTTTGAATATTTGATACTACCACCAAGATCTGCACTCGCGGCGGCTCCATCCAGCCTCACGGCCCAGACTTCATCGCCACCGCGACGGTTCTCCTCCTCGTCGCCGCATGGCTCCCTGGGGAAACAAATTGGTTTTAAAACTTGTCTCCTACATTAAAGGCATGCAACTTGTATTCGTGAGCGAAGTGGTAGAGGTAATGAACGTAATAAACTAAGGAAATATTGTTTGTTTTAAAACGTCTATGGTTCTGAAACTTATTGTAAAATAATCCTGCCTTTAAATCATCGTGCGGCTCTTAGTAAATTCAGGTGTGGTGTAGCACCACTTAGGATCGAAACCGGACGTTATGAAAATTTAGATGTCAATGATCGCAAATGTTCATTCTGTGACTCGATTGAATTGAGTCTCATGTTTTGTTTAAGTGTTCAGTGTACAGCCATATTACACATGTTCTTACCCAAAAAGCCTGTATGGTTGATCCAAACTTTGAAAATATGTCATTGTTAGAGAATACTATTTTGGTGTTCTCCGACCCACTTTTGATAAAAATAACTGCCAAATCCTGTTTTGAAATTCTTGAATTACGCTCATTTTATATATGTAAATAACTAAAAAGAGGATTTGTAACAACCTGGTCAACAGGTATTTTATTCACCTGTGTGTAATACTATGTTTTCTTATCTTTGAGTTATTGTACTCATCATGGTTGTATATATGAATAGTTGATTTTATGGTTGTATAGTTGACTGTTGCTCTTCATTTCCTACCAATATAAACTGGAAAACTATGATGTATCAAAAGCTGTCTTTACACTTTCGTCTTCAACATCAAATTCTTAAATTATCCAGTGTTGCCTTTAGTATCATTATAATGTCAAGTAGTCTTATTTAGACCAATGTTCTCTTTTTGTCAGGCATCACTATATTTTCCAATTTTCCGACTCTGTTTGTGTAATGATTAGTTATGGTTAGTTTGTTTGATTGTACATACAATATGTTGATACACATGTATATCAAAGTCCCTCTATAAGGCTTTTATATGTATATGCTTGGACTACAATAATGCACTAAACTTGCTTCTTAGCGCATTTGAATGTTAATGAAGGAAAGGTGACTTTTCAGGGCTTAAAAGGTAGATATGTTAACGAAAGGGTCTGAAGAGTTACTTCCCTTCTGAATGTTCTCTCTAGTCGGTCAACTGTTTGTGCAATAATGTTACAATTCACAATGTTGGATAATGTTCGGCAACAAATTTGTATGACAACGGGTTAGATTGGTGGTGGCAATATAGCTTTTAGCGAGTATATTGATTGTCATGTAAAATACATGGATACACAGTCTCTTATAATTTATTTTATGAGTGGCCAACGTTTTATCTTATTATTTTATATATGCAAAAGTGTTATAATTGTAAATATTGGATGAGACTATAATAAAAAATAAAACTATGGGGATAAATTTTAGAAGTGTTTATGTGACAAAAGAAAGCATTCATGTAACATTTTAACAGTTTAAAGGTGAATGTTACATTTAAAAGTTCCAAGAACACGTTTGGCCATAAAACAAATTGTTTGAACTGTCACCTTGTCATTCATCATCCTTGTTAATGAATTTCCACAACTTTCAACCATATGGAGCCGGTATTACTTGTGTAAAAACATCCGTCTATCTACCTCAAAGGTAAAGGTCACGCTTAGAGGTCAAAAGTAAAATTTGGTAAACAAAACAAAACGTGAACATTCCTGCCTCAACTATAACTTTGCCATATATTTATTGACCAAGTTGTTTAATGATAATTTATTGAGTTTAGATCAATTGAAACTAACAATTACATAAAATTTCCTACCCCAGGTTTATTATGCTACGGCACTTTCTCAGTAAATCTCAATAAACTCGTTTTTTTTTTTAAATTATAATATATCATTTGATTGATTAAGAAATAATGTCAATGGACTGGACAATGAACAAAACTATACTTCCGCGGTAACTCCTACATTGAATACGCCATGTATCGCAAAAATACTTTCAACTAAAAGTGTATCTTGTTCTATCTGCCGTACTATTAGAGCACAATGTACATATTGGAACTGTTCAAAATAAAAAAAAAAACAATCTTTTTATTGCCATACGTGTTTATTTAAGTGCCCCTGAACGACCATTTTATATGAAAAGAGTGTTATATACTTATGGTATAATACGAAATGTTCGAGGCGGCGACCGCCATTGCAGTTTCTGAAATTTCTTAGACGTTTTATACCGGTTTATAGCCACGCATGGTGTAAGTTTCCACATGTTATCAATGCTATAAAGCTTAAATTCTGTTAAGGCAGTAATTATTTTGAGGTATATTCGTTTGTTCAGGTTTTTTCTGTAAATGTTATTCGTACTCAAATTATGTCGTACCTACCATTTCGACCCAGTTAAGGCTATATGTTCTATTTGTAAGATTAACGTCCAAAGCTTTTCTTTCGTAACTATAACATTGTTTATAACTTCGGTATAGGCTATATGTTTTACCTTTTTTCTGTCAATTAAAGTGTTTTTGATTACAATACATCATTTTTATTGTACTTTACTGCAGAACTGAACGTATTTTTATTTTGTTTTGTAACAATTTACCATACATCGAGTTGAATCGATTAAATACTTATATCACAGCATACAGTGTTCCTTTTCTACCCGAACTGGTTCGCTATCTGTTTCCAGAACAGAATACGAAACATTATTTAACCTTACTGTATATTTCGAAATTTTCTTTCGAGAATGCCACCGAAAACCAAACATATTTACTACTCTTATGTCAGGTTTTCAGAATGTTATGAGTTATTTTAATAAGAAGGACCTATATTTGTAATGCGAATGAAAAGGAAGCAAACGTGAGACACAGGGAACAACACATAGTATAAGTATAATACTCATCAACAAGGCAAGATATTGCGTATACAGTATAAATGTTTAGGGATTGCATACGAAAAGGGCTGATTATAAGTTTAAAGGGTGTTTAGAGTATTGTACCAATAAACACGTGAAATTAACACATTTCAGCACAATACAAAATCACTTTCATAGTGGCTGTCATCAACATTTTAATAACATAACATACATTTTCTTCGGCATCAAATATTTACATATTCATAGCCTAACAAACATCAGTGAAAAACACGAATTCGTACACATTTTCAGAAGAACAAATGAATTGTTGAATTAATGATTATATCACAATTACTTAAATAATTACTAATTTGCGACAATAACCTTTTAGTTAATAATTGGTGTTTGACAAAAAGATTAACTAATTGCGATGAACACACTAATTAAATAGCAAAGCAACAAAACAAGTATGATTCTTTTGTTGTCACAGCAATTAAACCAAACATATCGACAAAGAAGTTGACATTAAGAGTGTTAATGACAGACCTTATTGGAACTTCTTTTCATAGCGACATTACTGGGCTGATTGAAAAAAAAAACATTTCACATACTTTTTAAATTACAAAATGTGCAACTAACTAGCTCAGAAAAAGGGACTAAAATTCTTTACAGTTCAATACAATTCAAATAATTTCGTTGCATAAAACAAACATTACGTTTATAGCATCAAATATTTCAAAAGGCAGGAATTCAACAAAGAGAATAAAATACAAATATGTGTTCTAAATTATCATTGACTGGAAACAATTAGAACTTATTTTTTTATAATATTTGCAAAATATGTGTTTTACGAGTTTATTGTCTAATTCATGACATGTACAATATAAACAGATAAAATACAATATGACAATCTTTATAGATTTGTAATAGATATTTTAAAAATATGTAACAAATTGACAAATAACTATTTTTTATCATTAATGTTGGTTACTATGATGCATCATAAAAAACCAGATTGCCATTTCCAATCTTTGATTAAACAACTACCATAAAATAATACACATCACTAAAATACTGAATATTGTAAATCGAGGCACTAATGCGCATATTGAAACATATCTTATAATAGCAAATACCAGCTAGAATTAGATCCTAAGTGGACTGGTTGGCAATGACCTTCTGTATTAAAGTTAAAATATATTTATCAGATAAGAAACATTACATTCTTGAAAGTGATACAATATATTTCTAATAAGACAAGAAGCAGTTAATATTCATTGTGTCCATATCAATACCCTGTATTATAAGTATTGCCCAATCAATACCCTGTATTATAAATATTTCCCAAAAGACTCCAGTCAAAAATACTTAGATATCACCCTGACAATATTAGCTACTTCTTATTTGCAAAATATATGTACTTCGATCTCTTATGACTACTTATGATCACTTTTCATTTACTTGGGTCCCTCCTACCATGTATTTTAAAAATGTATTTTACTGTATTAAACAGATCCCTTTGGTTATAATTATAGCAGTTACAGATTAAAATATATACCATACAAACCAAGTGGCACCACGTAGAAACAAGAAATGAAAATAAAGGAGCAATATTTGTTTTAACATTTCTGAAATACAATCATTCAACGATTTCTATGGTTCGATTCTATATTTATATATATTCGCTAAGTAAATATATTTTACACAACTTCACGTAGAGCTGCTGCCTATTGTGTAAGAAAGTGCACGTTTGAAAATGTATTCTGGTTTTGATAAAATTAAGAACAGACAAAATGTTTAAGCACGTCTTTAAGACAGTATGTTTCACTTTTTGAAAGTAACTGTTAGACACGGTTCAACAAAGAAATAACTATATTATATCGGTAGACATTTTCTTACTAGAAGTGATTTTATATATTTTAATTGATATTATTATAAAACAACCTTAGTTATATCTTGCATTATAACAATGTTTTTTTTTATGTTTATTGTACATATTTTTTATGTAAAAACACATTGCTAATATGTGACACAGGAAACGGGATCCGGAAATTTGCCTTCCAGTACGTTTGCCCCCCAGTGAAAAAAAGAAACGTTTTGAAATTTTAGATAGGACATTTGCCCCCAAATATTTTTGTCACCACATGGTCATTAGAAGGTAATTATATAATTGCAGTAAATCATTTTATTCATATTAATAGGTTTTTAGTTTATAATTGTTTAAATTAACACGTTTGAGTGTTAAAACATAGCCCAAATTAAACAATACTTAGTAAATTTTAGCACTTTTGTTACTCAAAAATGGTTATTATTAACGTTTTGATGTGACAGTTATTAATATGTTTATCATATTTAATGTCGCCGTGGCGTAATGGATAAGGTGTCCGTCTAGAGACCGGGAGGTCATGGGTTCGATCCCCATTGTGGGAGCGTTCTTTAGATCGCCTCCATAGTTACCAAGTAATGGTTCTAGTCCCAGGAAACGGACCCGAGAGTGTTTTAAATAAGCCTTAGGCTTTCTATGCAATCGAGCTTAAATAAATAGGTTTAAACTAACATATTTATCACATTTTAACAATAGAACACTTAGAAATTTTATTGAAAACTATCTTTTGAAAATATTTTTTCAACAATAGGTTAAAAACAATTATTATTTACGGGTAAATGTGACACAGAAATTGGGGGGGGGGGCAATTGTCTTTTCCAAAAATAGAGTAGGGGCAAATATCCAACTTGTCATTTTTTCATTGGGGGCAAATATCCTGGGGAAAAATGTCCTACAATCCAGGATACTTGTAAAATACTTATCTGTTTAAACGTCATATAAACACTTATTTTAGAATTCATAGTTTTAATTGATAGTCAGGTATGGTTGTATAGAAGCGATATTAGCAAGGAGGGTTTTCGTTTTAAGAATGTAAAAAAGTGCATAATAACTCTATGCTGAGTGGCAATGTAATTATATTCTTGCATTTTATATTGTATCACATCTGTAAATGTACATTGATGAGACGTTATTAAAGACTAAAAACTATAATCACATAAATATGCAAAGAAATATGACCCACGTGTAAAAGGTAATTATAAACATTCGACATGCCCTTTCCGGCCATACTATGTCCTATATACCCGATCATCGCGTGTAACACGCATGACAGACTTACTTAACTAATTTGAGCATTTTTTCTTCATATAATTATCAAAAGCATGATGAAATTGTCTTTAAATAAGGTCGCGGTCGATTCATCAATATATTTTAAAATACTTAAGATACATATGTCAAAGTATATAAAAAACTTTGGAAAGGGCTTAGCAAGTTTTATAACATGCTTATACATTAATGCCCAAATTGTTATTCAAGTGACAAATTATACTCAAAATAGCGAAACAAAAAATCAATCGACAATCAATATTGATTTGATTTGGTCTAAGTGACCTCGTTTTGGACCCGACATAACCCATATCAGAATTTGACAGAGATATAATCCAGATACAGAGATTTGCCTAAGTTAAGTGAAGAGCGGATGAAAGTTAGGCCCTAATTGAATTAGAAAGTGGACACTGTTGTGGACGCCGAGAGCCCTGCCATCCGCCCATCCGCTCATGAACATTCCCATAATACGCCCGTTGAAGAATCACGTTTATTTACGCGTACAAAACGCAAAACTTTATAAAATGACAAACGATTATGCCATAAGGGTTGACAGCATGCACTGAGTAATATTTGTCATAAAATCGTAAAAAATACGAACAAAGTTTATTTCGTTGAACAGTGTTAATTCTTTATTAATTTATCCACCTCAGATATAGGCAAGAATATTAAAACAAAAAAGATTAATATACATACGAAAGTCCCATTCTGATCATAAAAAGCAATTCCCGAACGGCGGAAAAGATGCGATTCATAATTGTCAACATGAGCCATATTTATTAATCTATTTATTTATTTATTGCAGTATATTTTTAACACATTCACTGGCATCTGCAAAAGAATTAATTAAAATGCAATGATAAACAACATATGACAGGCCTTTTTCGATCACAATAAAGCCATTTTCGACAGTGCAAAAATGCCCTTTCCGGTATCTAGTCATTTAAAATATGTAACACGCATTCTGATTGGCCAATTTATTGCGCCGTTTAAAAATAGATTTATTCAGTGTAAACCGTATGATAGGGTTTACGCTAAACCGTATGATACGAATCGTAAACCGTATGATACGAATCATATTATACGGTTTCGCATCAGACAGTTTAGCGTACAATCGGTCCAAAAGTCAAACCGTCTGATAGGATCGTATCAGACGGTTTATGGTCGCAAAACCATATGATACGGTTCTAGCTTAACCGTCTGATACCATCGTATTAGACGGTTTAGACTTTTGGACCGGTTCGTACACCATAGTATAAGGACAATAAGCATCTTCCTCATCGGAAAGCTAAAAGATATGTTTTTTATAACATGGTAAACAACGTATTACCACTCTTCATACTTGATAACCGCTTCAGATAACACCAGAGTAGGGCGTTATGTGAATCAACAACATGAGGGCTAAATTTAGTTCAGCTGATACACGAAGGAAATAAATTGTTCGTAGCAGGTAGTTTCCGCACATTTTCACTATTTACATGTAAGAGAACTAGTCAACATCCTGGCAAACATGTTTTGCAACGGACCGGATTCATTTTCGAATCCCAGTCAAGTTTTCAAAAGAACATTTTTTAAATGTTCCGAGCAAGTTTAGTCACGACCGAGTCAAACATGGTAGTTCTGTATTGTCTATAAGGTTTAACTAAATATGTAGTCATGTAATTAACACCGCCAGCCCCCCCCCCCCAAGAACACATTTTTTTTTGCAAGGGATCGTAACAATTTGTCGAGATCGGCCGAGATATCATTATAACAAAATGTTGTCAGTTTTGTCGCTTACGGAGATTAATATCTGTGCATTCACATTTCGCTCAAAAAGGCTATCGGCGTTTTATGGTGACATGTTATGTCCAATGTATCATTAAAATCAGCAGTGTGTGTGTTAAAATTATACTATTTTAAATGAAAAAAAATGATCATAAAATTGTCAATATGTTAATTAAACATGTGCACGAGTTGCTTTTTCCATACCTCTTTCACATTCCGAAATAATGAATAAACAAAACCCGTGTGTTTTTAAATCTTTTAAGTATATATGTAGTGCCTGTAATGTGCAAAACATTGCTTGAACAAAATTGTTTTAATAAGCCATTTTCTGACATGCAACACAAACTGGTCTCTTGCATTCATTAAGACCGCCGTTTGTGTATTCAACTTTTAAAACATGTTTTGCCTGTTGTCTTAGTCAGATAGACGCATAACGCTCGGGTATAATATTATATTCCACACGCCAATGCTCCTCGGGGTCTGTTCGATACATATCTGAAATGCAATTTCTTTCTGACGCGCTATTTAAGGAATAAAATACTATTTTCTTATTTTGCGACACAACGTGACGGTTGTTTTGGTGAAAGTAGGTCATCGGTAAAACATTATGCACAAAGTAAACTCAATAAAACTTGCTTAATGTGCAAACTTTGCATGTGCATCATAAAAAAGTAAAATACCTCGTTTAAATGGGTGTGGTCATTACGGGTGACTAAATGACCATCACATGATCAACTGCACTTAACAAATATATCTAGGTTCACAAAAATCTCTTGGATTTTACACGTAGAATAATTTATCGTATTGATACTAAAGCGAAGTTTTCCAACACAACATGTTCCTCATTTTTTCATAGTCAGTACACATCTTTATACCCTCTATTTATTATTTAAACCAACACTGTAATTTAAATACAACTCTTTAATACACACGCAATATCCTTCTAATGCAAGGGACATTATACTTCGTACATTTTATGTTCGAACTCAGTACTAGTAACTTCCCCTTATCTTATCATATGTCATCTTAACCCATTGTATTAACTATTTAATCTGTATTAACTGTGATAATACAATGTCTTGAATCCGTCATTGTTTGTCTATGTCTTAAGCCATTGTATTAACTATTTAATCTGTATTAACTGTGCTAATATAATGTCCGTCATTGTTTTACTATGTCTTGACATGCATGTCTTTGTTTTATGATTACCATGTGCTTTCATCTTACAGCTGCTTTTATTTTGTTTTGTATACCATGTACGTTTGTTTGTCGGGAAAAAGCTATTAGCTTATGTTTGTGTTTATCATGTCCGACGTTAAATAAATTTTCTTGTATCTTGTATCTTGTTCTGTAAATATTACATTATGGATCAGTCTAGGCTGACCTTAAATTTTGGTCAGTTCCTGCTCTTGCGAAAACAGAAAACTGCAACTTCAGCTGAGCATTTAACATAAATAAGGGATTTAATATACAGGTTTTATTACTTAAAACCCAGATTTGTAAGCATGGTTTATTTCACATGCGACAGGGGATTTCAAGTACTCAATGCAGTGGCATTTTGTTCTTTATTAGACATCAAATATAAACCAGAACAGAAATATTACATGCATTACCTTTCCAACCCTGAAAACATTCACAGCAGTGAACAGGGCTAACATTTTCAAAATGTGTATGCTCTCCGGTCAGGAAGTTCAATACTATGAACCGAAGATTCCTCAATACTGAAACGATCGTTTCCTAAATGCTCAAGACGGCCCTCGAGGTCGTTGTTTTATTTGGATATTTTTCTTCATATTCTATGTCACAACTTCTGATACTCTTGTAGCATCGTCCGTGTGCGCTTCATTTAGTGCGACTGCATTCGTTGACCTTATCTTGCAAAGCTTTTACAAACGGTCCCAGAGTGTTTTCCAAGTAGTTGCGCATGTCCAAGCACTGGTCACGTGAATTAAACGAGGCGTGACTGCCCCATAATGCAATCCCGTTGTATCCAGCTTCCGACGTCTGCACAAGTGTGCTATTCAGATCGGTCTGTTAAAAGTATAAAACACAAAACAGAATCAGGACTTGCGCTGTAGATGTATACACTATTGTCTATAGGTTCAGAATCATAATTGAAACAATATATGTCTAATGACACTTTATTAAAAAATACCTGAGGTCATAAGTGTAAAAAAGAAGTCGATGTGTTAAGATCTAAACTATACACTGTACTTTCAATCCGTGTTTCAAGAACACTTTAGAGGTAGTTTTAATTAAATTACTTCACTTGTGGACAATACACACATGAGAACATCGGAAAGGAGAAATACAACATTAGTTGACGCTCATTCTAGCGTACATTGTTGATGATGCATGAGGTACATGATTTGACTTTGTTTTTTAATTTAAAATGTATTGTTAACTCACCACATCATAAAACTCGTAAGTGTCGCCATTTCTAGATCGAGTGTACGCCACAAGGGGAAGATAAGGACGTCCGTATAGTTGTCTTACACGCGTTGCCTCCCTTAGGGCACCGTGCACCCTGTCATAACGTGCCTGGTGGTCGCCAAATTTCTCTCGGAGATAGATGGATGGGAAAAGGGCCGAGCTGGCCTTGAACATCCAGTCCAGCCTACGGAAGTAAATAAAATAGCTTCCAAGTGGGTTGTTACTTTACAAGGGCTTCATAAAATTATCGTTGAGTTTGTTTCCTTGTTTTAATCAATCTAAATAACACCAGGGTTTGTCATATAGTTTTTATGTTACATGTAATGTCCCAACATGTCTGGAAACAAATGGAAACCGATGTGTTTTGGCATAGCCGATTTGAGAGTAGATGTCCTTTATAAAGTTTCTACAGCTATTTTTGGTATTAGAATCGGTAATGCATGTGATAGTTCGTGGCTAACCTTTCTCGGTAAACCAGAATTATCCATGTGTTATTGGCATTACTGCATGCTTGTATTTTTAATTAGTTATTGACAGAACTGCATACTAGTATTACTCTTGATACATTGACATAACTGCATTATATTACACACGAGTTATTGCTATTACTACATACGAGAATTATTATTGAGTTATTGATATAACTGCATACTAGAATTATTATTGAGTTATTACAAAACTGCATACTAATATTGTCATTGAGCTGTTGGCATTATTGCATACTCGTATTATTCATCCGAAATTGACATTACTGCAAACAAGTATGATTCATGAGTAATTGGCATTATTGCATATTAATATTATTCCTTAGTTAGTATAATAATTGTCATTCTCATCATTCAGCTCCATCGTGTTAGTGTCACACGCCCTCTGATTCTGGTAGTTGTAGCAGCCTGGAAAGCCGTAGTAGCCCGATTTTCCTCGAGGACGAAGGCCAGAGCAGTGCATAAAAGTTTTCTCCATGAACTGTTTCAAAAGATGTTGTGAATAATATCTCTCATGAAGCCAGTTACATGGAGCATGAAATTTGTACACATTTTTCTCGTGTTTATAGCATTGTAAGCACATTTATAATTATATAAATTCTAGTATTAAGTTATAAATGCTTTGATGCATTGGTTATCCCGTTCGGATTATTCACGTGTTTTATCATAATCCTTTCTGAAGTCAGAAAAGGCATCGCGTCCGTTTTTAACTAAATTCTGTGAATACATTTCTGGATAACTTTTAATTTGAATTACTGGTTAGCTTGATAGCAAGTGACACATATTTTGACCCAGAACAACACCTGACGATAGAATCATAAGAACACTCCCGAAGATCGGCCTCCACCTCTCCCAGTCAATGACGGCAAGCCCGGAGAAGTTCCCATCAGGTATGAGGGCAATGACGTCTTGTGTGACCTTCAGCAAGTGGTTTTCAAGGTCGCCAAGCTTTAATTGTAAATTGTGTATTTGCTATGTAATTTACTTTGCATGCATTTAAGTTAAATGCAGTGAACCTATTTCAGGGCTTAATGCTAGGTTTGTCATATGTGTGAGTATCTTTTTACACCCGTCAAAGATAGGTGAAAGAGGTGTAATGATATAATAATGTACGTTCAATAATTGTTTTAATAAATTGTCTATTACATTCTCAATGTTGAGACATAATTCTCATGTAAGAACAATTATTAACCATGGCAAATATATAATTACACAATTCTCTATTTACTATTAACTATTATTGGTATCGTCAATTTTGTTTTGCACTGTCGTTTTTTTTAAACGTTTAAACAACATCCAAGAAACAAAACAAAACAAGACTAGTTATCGGTTAATAAAATAGTTGATAAGAAATACAAAACAATACGATTATTAAACTCCCGATGAAAACATACGTGAATTTCTTAACATTAAGAGCAAACATTTACGGATTTACAATCATCATACCTGAGGAAGCCCTCCATTGACAAACGGTTTAAATCCAAGTTCATAAAATATCACCATATTGTCGCCTTCAAACGCACCGTCAGTGTTCACGACGATGTCAAATGCGCTGAGGTCAAGATTAACTCCAAAAGAACGCACACAGTTGTCCGACGGAGCATTCCAAACCGCTATAAACGGTTTTGAATGAAAGTCTATTTGTAACATAGTACATGTGTCTAGTAGAATCCACCACAGTACGTACATGCATTTCATCGATGCAGCTCAGAATGGCGAATGGTGTTACGAAAGAGCGTGCGGAAGTTTAATAACATTCATTTCCGGAGTGATATCGACCGTAATTTGTTTCGGAAATATACATACAACGATACTTCATAATAAGCTTTTCGCAGTTAGCAGTATAATGTTAAAGTGTTTTGAAATTTTCATTTGTTTTCCTTAACTAACTTAGTAGATTCATAAGTGAGTTTAAGGTTTATGGGCTTTATCTCATATGTAATCGTAGAACAGATAACCAACGCATGACCAATTTTGGAGACGGTGCGCTATATTTATTAGACAATAACACACGGCAGAGCTGGGCCGGGCGTTTATAATCGGCCCGCTGCCGACATAATGGCTCGAGAGCCATTTTGCGGCTATGTCCGATTATAGACATCCGACCCAGCTCTGCCCGTGTGTTATCGTTTATGGTACATATCATCCTATTTTGCCCCTTCACATAAATTTATTTCCGAAACAGCTTTCCTTATTTTTATTTTCATTCAATTGATTACGCAATATATGACGTAACTCGTGTGACATTATTCCTGTGACGAAACCCACCAGTTTTAGCTAAACTTTCTAGATTTTAAGGATGACCATTCGGACGTGGTACTTATTTATCAAATATACATACTAATACATATGTTTTAAAGCAGGAACGTATCCACAACCTATTTCGGAGTGTGTGTTTATCGTGCGTAATTGGAAACTTCTATACAGTAGGAATACAATAAATCGCTTCGACCGGTACAGAATACCGTTAGGGCCATCGTGGTTACACACTAAAATCCAGAGGGCGAGAATGCGAGAACGCGAGAGTTTGATGACGAGAATGCGAGAATGCGATGACGAGAGTGCGAGAATACGATGACGAGAGTGCGAAAATACGATGACGAGAATGCGAGAACGCGATAGTACGATGACGAAAATGCGACAGTGCGACAATACGATGGCGACAGTGCGATAGTACGAGGGCGACAATGCAATAGTCATATCGTACTGTCGCCATCGTATTGTCGCACTGTCGTCATCGTATTCTCGCACTCTCGTCATCGTATTGTCGCACTCTCGTCATCGAATTGTCGCATTCTCGTCATCGTACTCTCGCGTTCTCGCATTCTCGCCATCGCATTCTCGCCATCGTATTGTCCCACTGTCGTCATCGTATTGTAGCATTCTCGTAGTCGTACTCTCGCGTTCTCGCATTCTCGCCCTCTTGATTTTAATGTGTAACCACGATGGCCCTAAAGGTATTCCGTAGACCGGTCATTCGATTTCGTAAATCGTTGGCCAGAATGGTTATCATTCGATACAAACGTTTCCAACAAATACTGTGCCTATGGTTTAAAATAAATCTATATGAACGGATGCAGAAACGGAAAATGAAAGTGCATATTGTTGTAATTGTATTGTTATAAGCATTGTATTAAAGTTGTCATTGAGGTAAGCGTATTGTTTACTACATTTTGTGTTTTAATGACTTTTGTTTAATCTCAACGAGTGTCATTAATCTAATTTACTCACTATTTCATTGTGAGTAAATAACTTATTCCCTAATCTCAATTGTTCCAAAAAACAAAATCGTACAACAAAACAACAGATAGGTATAAGGCATGTCATTGGTAGCAAAAAACAAATTCAATAGAATCTTGATTTAGCGGACTTCATCCAACTGCAATGACCCAGGGAGTGTTTGCTCATGGAACGGAGTCCTGATGATTGACTGTTTGAAGCAAGCGGAAACCCACAAAGTAAAGGCCATCAAAGTAACTTAACATAAAATAAATAATATTACAGCAAAGGAGTCAACAAGTAAGATATACTGAAATATCAACAAAAATGATACCTAGGACTGCATCTAATCTGAAAATCTGAAAACAAACTCAATTTTCTATATTAACAACAACAGTGGGGGGGGGGGCAAACGACCTTTCTTTGCTACTTATAAAACCTCGAGTGACGAAAAATGCCTCTATACACCTTTATAACGCCACGAAACCTTGCAATGGACGACCTAATTTCCCGCTAAATCAAATTGTAAAACGAAGAAGTAAGAACAATACCGAAAACTATGAATAGAACCAATTTAGAAACGTGAATAAATTCATCTACAGTACGGTTTCAGTTGCAATCTATATTTTAATTATTCCAATTGTGTGCTACGTTTTATTATCATTATTTTCAATTCTTTTGTAGATTTGTGGCTAAATTATATTTATCACTGTTGACTAAGACTGAATGTGGACGCCATTTTGTGCAGTATAAGCCGCGCGATCCGATTCTTATATAGAAAATGCATGATAAGTGCCGAGATGGATAAAGTCCATGGCACCAACCATGTATTCGATTTATCCTGTTTCATGTTAAACAATGTTCTTACACATTTTTTCAAAAACAAATGATTATATTTATTGACATAACAAAATAATTATTGTGGTCGGGCCTCCTACACAATATTCATAACAACCAAATAAATACCGATTGTGTCAAGTTAACAATAGTTCAACCTTAAACTGTTCCTTTTAATACTTTCATATTGAAAATATGAGAAGAAATAAAAAAATAATCGAGAATGTGATAATTGTGTTGTAAGAAATTGAACAAAATATGCGGATAATTAAAATATCGATTGCAACTGAAATTATGCTGTAGACTAGATTGATGACAACATTTCAGATTTAAGTTTAAGTTTAACAGGAGTAAATACTAAACTAAATTAGAATAAACGACACGCTAACCTCAATGACAACTTTAATCCAATTCTTCTCACAATAAAGTGACAACGATATGCGCTTCCATTTTCTGTTCTTCCATCCCTTTATCGAAATTTATTTAAAACCACACTATTTATTAATAACGTTTGTATCGGATGCTAACCATTCTAACCCAAAACACGATTTACAAAACCTTAATCATGTCGCAGCGAGTTATTTTTATTCCTCTGGATTTTAACAATTATGCATGACAAACACACGCTCCGAAATACATTTTAGTTTGTTCGATTCTTTACAAAATAGTTTACTATTAAATAAAATACCACGGCCGACTTGTCGTCATTAAAATCCATAGAGTCTAAATGAAACTGGTGTGTTTCAGCACAGGAATAACGTCACACGAGAAACGTCAAAAATTGTGTAACCAATTGAATGAAAAATAAAATTACGGAAAGCCGGTTTTGAGATAAATTTCAGTGGAGAAGAAAAATAGGATGATATATAATATTAACGATAACACACGTCAGAGCTTGGCCGGACGTCTAAACATAGCACACATTGAAATAATGACATACATATTAACATCTCTGCGATACTATTGTTATCATCAAATGCAGAGAAAGAATCGGGTTTCAAATTAATTTGATCTCTCCACTCATTCCATCCCGCGAAATACTTCGGTGTCGCAATTCAATAAATTTTAAAGGTAAAATACTAGAACATGTTAATCGGCGCGTAAGAATACGTACCGACGGTATATTACGTGATCTACTGCCGGATATCAGCTAGTTTATACGGTCACTTCTTTATTATGTCACTGTTTGATACAGAAACACAATAACTAATTATATTGGCCCGCAAGATACGAATAACGGCCGGCTCGCGACGTCATTTTGTTATTTTTAAGTAAAGATATGCTATATTGACTTTTAATACACGTTGAAGTCAGTAGGTATTAACCATTATCCAAACGTTTGGAGACAACTCTGGTCTGTTGTCGTAGAAAACCAAGCGAAACAAAAATGAATGGGGAGAACCGATGTACAATACACTTTTTGAATCGATATATCTTCTGCTTTAAAATAAAATGCGAGTTAATCTTTTTATAAATACACGTATTTCACTTCGGTGTACGTTCTTTTTAAATAACGTGCACCGAAGTGAAATACATGTATGTATAATAATAAGAAGATTAACTCGCATTATTAATCTTGTCTTGCCGTATCATAAACGCGTTTGTAAGACACACACGGACTGGCCTTGCGCACGAGATCTTCGGACGCCATTGTAGTTGTTCTTCACGAGGATCGGTATCCACATCTCCGAGTCAATGAGGGCGAGTCCGGAGAAGCTCCATAGAGTTGATTTTATTAAATCCATGTATACGTAATTTTGGGCCATGTGTAAGGGTGGTTGTATTTGTGAAAATGGTGCTTATATCCGTCAAAGTCACGTCAAAGTAATAAATCCAAATTCACATATAAACCCTGGTTAAATAAATTATTCTTTAATTGTTCAATGTTGCAACAACGTAGCATGTCACAAATGACTGTGTTAATACATGAACTATCACATTTCTTACCTGATGAATTTTACAGTTCCATAGCTTATAGTCAAATTTCGATTGACGATTTCTTTATAAAAAAGCATATAATGCAATGTTGATTATTGGTAAAAATAAAATACTTTATAAAGAAAACAAATAGATTTTACAAATTTGAAACTATTGTATATGATTACATTCGTATTTCTTCAAAAAAAATGCATTATAAAGTGACAGATTCACAATAAAATTAACCAAGAAAAAGCTCCCGTCATCAGCGAGATACGGATACAATCCCGATTAATTATCGCTACAAACGGTTTTGAGTTAAAGTATATTGGTAACATAGAACACGTGTCTAGTAGAATCAAACACCGTACGTACATGTTCCTCGTGTTTGCAGCTCCGAATGGCAAAACACATTACGAAAGAGCTCGCGGAAGGTTAATTGGCTTTGTATTCGGTTGTTCAATCAATCAAAAACGATTGGTTTCGGAAATATATCTTCAACGGTACTTCATATTAAGCGTTTCGTACGTATGAATCAATAGACGACACTAAAAGCAAACAACTTCTGTGATTGGAAAGACTCACATGTTTCTTTGCTCACTAAGCAGATTAATCTGTTAAAAACTTTATGAGCTCGATATAAAATAGATTCGTATTTCGTTGTAGAGCAAAGATAAGCTACACTCGACCTGTTTTGAAGACGCCTTTCTGTCTATATTTATGAATATTTTTTAACAAAACAAGAAAAACTGATAAACCGTAGCTTAAATTTACCTGCTCTGATGTTGATAAGGCCCCCCCCCCCAATAAAAAACGATGGATGAGAACTATTACATCGATGCAATATAAAACAAACCTCAATCGTTGTACAAACTGTATATGTATTGAATTTAGTCTGCCAGTCTTTTGAATTGTTAGTGAAACCTTGCAAATACTTTATCAACAAAGAGTGTCAAAACTATCATGTTTACAATTCAACATAGGAACAATTCAGCTGACCAATCGAACGTGCTAAAACTCAAAGCGGTGTTTGTTTGCTATCTCCCTAGTGTTTTTAGTTTACTTATCGATCATTTTTCATGAAATAAACGACATGAGATTTTTTGTATTGTTTTCGTTATATAGCTTTTATTCAAATACATGCTTTACCAATTGTATTGTACGGGTTAATTTGTTAGTTTATAATATCCTTCTTTAACAATTCGTTTAAAATGGCTTTATATACTACAGGTATTGCTAAAATAGAGGTAGATAAAATCCGTGCATAACATTATACATACATAAACACACATTTCACCAACACAGACACATTCACAAATGACATGTTATAATAGATACAAAAGTTTGGACTTCCGAAAATTATTAAGCTTTAAACAATCATAGACAAATAAAATGACCATGGTATTAAATATTTACAGCAAACAACACAATTTACAATTCGTACATTTTTTTGTTTAGCCCCAGACTAGTCTATATTTATTTTTTATATGTATTATATGTGGAGATTTTGGGAACCAATCATTAGATTTGTTTTGTCGTAGTTGATTGGTAATCAAGAACAGAAGGTAAAATTATTAAAAAGATCAAGGGTAGCTTTTAGGGAAACATCGGTGTCATCCAGTATAAGAGATGTATCCTCTGCAAACTGAGCACTATCATGTTCAATATTTTCAATCACTTTTCCTTTCACTGCATTTTCTTATTTTAATTTCCACAATATCTAAACAAAGAATAGAAATATAGGAACTTATTGGGTATCCTTGTCGGCAACCTCTTTCTATTGTAATGAACTCTGATAAAACCCATTGATTTAAATTGGCGTCAAGGTATCATTATAATATAAAGAAGTGAAACTCCAGAAGCTGCTATAGTTGACATATTCAATATTCACATCAAGTACAACAATAAAACCCCATATACTATAAAAGGCTCATTTCTTCTGTACTCTATTTTATAGAAAAGTTTACTTTTAAACAAAGGAGTATGTTTGGTCCATAACGATTGCTAAGTGTAAATCTATGTTTATCTATTGTTAAGTCTATAGAAAACGAATGCCCTTTTGTGTCTCTTTCTAGAATGTGCACTTAACAACGAAATGCTTAGTAATCTGGAATTAAAAGTGCCAAAACTAAAAAAGCTTTCACAATCTCAGTGTGAGTAAACTGTTTTTCCATTGGCGAAATTAAATGACAGTCTTGTAGACAATTCATATGGGCATATAGCCCTTTTAAATATTTGAAATCATCAGTTCATTTTGCAACATCGCAACAGTTGTATGAGACAAAATTTTAATTATCAATTCTCAATATAAAGGATGACATTTTCGTTGACATACCATCGATAACAAAAACATTATCATTTACCTCAGTCATTACACAATACATTTTATCTTTGTCCATACACACAAATAGGAATACAAAAAATGCAACTATAAAACAAAACATTTGGAAATAAATTGCATTTATCATAAAGGGAAAAAACAAAACAGTGCGCAGTTCAAAACTCAACGCAGATATTACAAAGACTTTCAAAACAAATAACATAGAGGGCAAAAGGAAGAAAAAACACGTCTTAGGAGTAAGAAGTAAAAGCATTTTTGTATATAACACTTTACTATTCATATACTAGAACAGGTTCCCTACATTTGATCTTATTTGCCTGCCAGTAATGTAAATATAAATAATACACACATAACAATATATTAAACAAGTTTCTACATAACGTTCATACATTTAAATTTTTAAACGGGATAATGCTATGAACTTTGTTATTTTCGGGAGGTCATAAGTGAACAGATCCTCTATATGGTTAAATGTCTTAAAGCTTCCCTCGAAAACAAAAGAGAAAGCAATATTAAAATGTATAATACTAGTAATCATTATCATAATTTTCTAGTATTGTACATGTTTTTAAATTTTTAGATACACATGTATTTCGTTAGATGATTTATTTCAATAGCTGGTAATGCTGAGCCATTAAATACGTCTTTAAGTACTCTTCTTCTTTGAAGAATATCATGAGGAAAAACAACGACATTTTTTCCGCTATAGATTTTTTAAAGTCGGTGTAAACTTAATTTTTTTAGCCACAACAAGGTACATGACAGTGAAAAACACTTTTCATTACTTATAGGTATACACATCTGAATATACATTGTTCTTGAAATAATTAAAAAAAAAAAAAAAAAAAA